>JAYEVE010001309.1:0-303964 GCA_036346375.1 Guadua angustifolia | reverse complement strand
CCACAACAAATCAATGTGGGGCCCACAAAATATGTAGGGGAGACATCTAGGCCATCCCAATGCTGTTTTCAGTGGTTTTTAACTACATTGGTTCTCTACAAGAATGATTTCTTATATAAGACATCACTTCAATCTCTTTCATCAATAAATAACTTGCCAACTCAGCATAGTGCCTATGTGGCATAGTAATTAATGTCTAAGACATCATCTAAGAAACTGCATTGGGAATGCCCTTATGGATGTCCTTAAGGCTCGATATTTGAGAGATAACATGATCAATTCTCAAAAATCCACAACTAAATCCACTAACGTGTATTTAATAGGCTAAATTGGAAGTGGGCGAAGGCACAAGAGAAGGCGTGCGATCAATTCACCTCATATCATTTTTTTTGAAAGCTCTTATATTAGCTATTATAACCTAGGCATGTTGTCTCCACCCCACAATCCATCTCTTCCCGCTGCTCCACCGCAGCTTCTCATGGCCCTCGACGCCATGGGACCGAATGACCACGTCCTCAACCCCTTCCAGTGGCGGATCTATCGTTGGGGCTGGTTGGGGCGCAGCCCCAACCTCTGGCCGGTCACCGACGGGACACCCCCCAAATGAAGGCCCCAGGTGCAACTCATGTCTACACATCAGCTCTTGGAAAATGCTGTGGGGCGTGGGTGAAGCTGGAGGGAATTCAATGGCCAAACTGTCGAAGATAGTGTGAGTTGAGAAGAAGAATAAACAATAACTGGACTGGTGGGCTTAATTGGAACCAGTACTTAGCACTACATGGGCCAACCAAAGGAATTTCACCTGTACAGTATCCTGTTTTGTAGCACCGCCGCCGCACCGCACAGGAGAGGTGAGAAGGTTCCAGACTCCAGAGGGCTGCGCTTACGGACGAGGGCGAGGCGCCGGGGCCAGGGTAGGCGGAGAAGGCGAGCGTGCGTGGTGTGGGTTGCGACGGCTTGGCCGCTCAGCGTCGATGAGCCATTGTGCGTAGTCGCGAGCCCGCTGATGGAGAAGGGGGACGCCGGAGCTCTGGCGGGAAGGGGGACGGGAATCTTGCGTAGCAAGGCAGACAGAGGAGAGGAGCCGATCACCGGCGAGTCGCTAAAGCTGTCCGCCGCTGAAGGTTTAACGCTCGTCGCCTGCCGCTGCATCGCCAGACTAGAGGTGGGCATTGGTAGGGCTTTTGGGCGAAGACGAGGCATGCCCGACCAAGACGAGGCACGCCCAAGACGCAGTCGTGTTAAACGGGTTTAAGATTAAGACGATGATGTCCGCCATGTTGGGCCGCCAACCGCACGATATGTGCTGCCCAAGACGGCCAAACAGAACGCACTGTGTTATGCGTGTGGATGAGCAAATAAGGAGTAAATGCATAGTCGCATGCATGTGACTAGAAGAAGCAATCAATCAAGGAAATCGAGAAGAATAAACACAATAGAATTTTGTTTCGACCGGAGAAAAAGAAAGTCCTAAATAAATAAAAAAGAAATCAATCCGTGATCATTTTCTCTTATAGTAATAGTATAAATGGGCCGGACCTAGGCCGGCACGACACGAAGCGCAAATGGGCCGTGCCTGGGCTCGCCGAAGACGAGCTGGGCCAGCCCGGCCCGGTACGGTGAGCACGATAGGCCGTCATGGCCTGGCACAGTTTAAGCCTAAAGCACGATAGATCTATGCCGGACCGGCCCGATCCGGTACGACGCCCACCACTAGCCCAGACGAGGAAATGGGGAATTGATCGCATCGCCCAGACCGCTCGCCGCTCGGTATAAAAAATTGCTCTTGGTCTCTGGTCTCGGCAATTCGGCATATAAAATTACTTCGGTCTCTGGTCAATGTGGGCACTGGCATTGCAGTTTGCCAGAAAAAATTGCTCTCGATCTCGGCATAAAAAATTGCTCTCGGTCACCAGACTGCCGTCTGCCAGTGTCCACATTGAAAAAAATCGTAGAGTAAAATTACATCGTACTCAGTACTAATGTCTTCGTTAGTATTATTTTAATTTATATTTTTATAAGTATTTACAAATTGAAATTGCATTACTGAGTTTTATATTTTTATCTACTGGTCAAATAGTCGATGATCTATCCTCATATTTTTATATCGTTCTATCCATTAGTAAGGTACCACACTTGTCATATTTTGATTATTTACTTTGTTTCCTTTCTATTTATGTATGAATTTGGATGATAATAGATCGGTAATTGTATCATTAATATACATGTTTTAAGTTAAATTTTTAACATAAAAGCTCCCCCTATTTTTATTCTGGATTCGCCGCCGACCCCTTCCCACCTTTCCGGCGTCTCCGCCACCGCTGCATCCCGCAGCAGCACAACACGTGATATGCCCACCGCCTCGCCGTCCCGGCTGCTCAGGGCAACCAACACCTCCACTACCTCCAGGCCCTGCAAGAGATCGATGCACTCCAGCAAGCGGCACGCGTCGACGACCTCGCCATCTATGGTTTGGCCGTGTGCCACTGCCTTCACTAACTCTGCACACCAACTGCTCGACGAAATGCCTGCGTCGTGCAACCGCCTGTCTGCGTAGGCGTGTTGTACCATGGTTGACCTTTCAAGGCTGGTGCTCGGTTTCTGAGAACCGCCGCAAGGTGGAGTGGACTTGGGAGGCACTGAGCTGCCCTGTTGACCTGCCAAGATTTGGCATGGTACGTAGTTGCAAGAAAGCTGAAGTGGCATTAGCTGCTAGCTGACCTCGACATTGTACACCGATTTGGGATTTGCAAAATTGATATCTGCTGTTCTTGTCTAATGGACTGGTCCAGATTGGCATTTGTGGATGAGGTGACATGTAGCAGTGGTGCTGCTTATATTGAATGAGGAAAAAGGGAACTACCAAGGAGGGGCACAAGTATAGAGGTTCAGGGCCGCAGGAGCAAACTTGCGCAAAATGCTCAGTGGAGCCAGCAGGATGCAAAAGAATCAGAAATGGTAAATATCAGTAGTAATATATGTATGGTCATAAGGCAGCGTAGCATCATCATCTCCACAACTCCACAAGCCAAGCCACTTGCAAATTTGCAGAATATCAGTGAAGTCTTGTCCTTACGTACACATATACCTTTGCTTATCTTTAACTCAGTATCAGAGTCCTGGCCTGGTTCTTGGCATGGGATGTGTTGGCGAGCTGTGGAGGTAGCTAAGGAGGTGCTTGACGCGGAAATCAAGCTGCCGAAGAGTACGCTTGACTTCATCATGAGAAGGCTGGAGCAGGCATTGGTTACATGCTCAGATTCAGAAAGACAAGTTTGTATCTGCACACATGGAATGTTTAGTGATTGTTGAATGCCACAGGTAAAGAAGGATATGTGTGGCCTGCTAACGTGTGGTGCTGGTGTTTCCATTTGAGTGGAGGGGGAGATAAGTGAAAAGCCAAGAAGGGCAAGGCAACTGGTGGCTTAGAACTGAACGGCGAACACCTTCAGAGACCACGGGAGTAATCTGTGCATATAATCGCAGGAGAAAACGTGTACAACAGAGATGCGCAACCTAGCAGAGTGGATAGATACGGAAGTGGTAAACATCAGTAATACCATATGTATGGCTTGAAGGTAACGTAGCATTGTCTTCACCACAACTCGGCGATTCAGCAGCATGGCCATTAAGCATACAATATATCAGTGAGCAACCCTGAGTCCTGACCTCGCATGTGTTGCTCTACTTGTTGATATTTGCATACTAAGTTCATTTTATTGATTTATTTTCTTTCTTTCGTCTTGCCTCCATTGCTATGTCTCCTCATCTGCTGTCATTTAGGTTCTTGTTTTCTTCTTGCACCACTGTGCTACACCTAAGGCGGAGGGAACTGAAGCTGCTTTCATCGCCATCTTTACCATGCAGCACTAGTGCTCCTATCTCTTCTTTACAGGAAGGTCATCTCCTATTAGTCCCATCTGCAGGCCCTAGGGAACAAGTATTATTACCAACTGATTGCCATTCAACTACCCCTCACGGCACCAGTAATAATGGTAACAGAAACAAAGGAAGGAGGAGGAGGGGGATAAAGAGGAAGGAGACAGCAAAAGAAGGAGAGTGTGTGCCATCTGCGGAGGAAGTGTCCATTAGGGTAGGTGCGCTCTACGAGAGTGGTGACCCCCTTGGGCGGAAGGAGTTGGGCCGGTGTGTGGTGCAATGGCTAAAGCAGGGCATGCGCTCAATGTCCTCCAAATTTGCTTCCACAGAACTGCAGAATGAAGGAGCAGCATTCTCATTGGATGTGGGATCATCTGAAGGCAACCTGGGGTTTGTGATTCTGGCACAGCCTTACCTCGCCGCCACTCCCATGCCCAAGGGACAGGAGGCGCTCTGCCTTAAAGCCTCCACCCACTACCCCACCCTCTTTGACCACTTTCAACGGGAACTCCGTGATGTCCTGTTGAAACACCAGAACCAGGGCCTTATTTCTGATTGGCGCTCCACGCAATCCTGGATACTTCTGAAAGAATTGGCTAACTCAGCTCAGCATCGGGAAGCTGCCCGCAAACCTAAAGCTCCTGTTATACACAGTACCCTTGGCATAAGCCTCGAGAAGATAAGGTTGATGCAGGCCAAAATTGAAGACTTTGTCAAGAAAATGTCAGACCTTCTTCACATAGAACAAGATGCAGAGTTGGAATTCACTCAGGAAGAGTTGAATGCCACCTCATCAATAGATAGTAAGTCGAAGCAGCCGCTCAAGCCAGTCGAGTACTTGGTGACCCATGGTCAGACACAACAAGAGCAGTGCGACACCATTTGCAATCTAAGTGTTATCAGTAGTTCAACTGGTTAGTGTGCTTTACTTTTTATTATATTGTTAGCCGGGTTAGTTATTACAAATATGATTGTGAGGAGAGTGATGTTTGTCAATAGAGTTCTTCCCTATTGGTTCTTAATGCAGTAGATATGCTTTGAAGGCCTACATGTATTTAAGAATGCAAACATGCATATACAGATAAGGGCTATATATACTTTTCTAGCATGAAGAATGCTGATACTTGAAGTTTCTAGATAAAGTAAACGATGCCGTCCTGTTTGTTGATTTGTTTTTCATGTCATATAGTAAAAACGAGCAATTAATAGGACGTTGCTCAGCTTGCTTCATATTTTATTGCATGCAGGACTGGGAGGCCTACATCTGGTCCTATTTAGAGTGGAAGGCAACCATAAACTTCCTCCAACCACACTCTCTCCTGGGGACATGGTTTGTGTGCGGACATGCAATAACCGTGGTGAGGTTGCCACTTCTTGCATGCAAGGCTTTGTACACAATCTTGGTGTGGATGGCTGCAGCATTACTGTTGCTTTGAAATTACGCCGCGGTGATCCTACATTCTCCAAGCTCTTTGGGAAAGGTGTGCGGATTGACAGGATACAGGCATTGGCTGATGCGCTTACATATGAGGTAATGCAGTTTCGCTCGCTCTATGCAGATTTAATTTGCAAGACTAACGAATACTCCCCTTGTCCAAAATACATGTCCTTTTAGCATTGTCACACTAAACAAAGAATTGGTTATTAGTGTTTCAGTTTGCAACATTGTTTGCTCCTATTAGTTGTATATATATATATATATATCTCTAATACTACAAGCAGTAAGCATTTAGCACAGGCAAACTTTTTTACTTAGACGATAAGTGTTTGTAAACCAAAACAAACTTGATAAAATGACGTTTATCTTGAATTGGGGCCAGAATAATAAGATTTGTTTTCTAAACTAATAGGGCCTGATATTGGCTTTAGCACAGGGCCTCCTGAATACTCAGTAGTCAGTACAGCCCTGCTTACAGCTATGCCTGTATTGTATTGAATTGGTGTCGTGTCAGTGTTTCTCTTTTTGTTGGGATGTTGTGTTGATGTCGGTGCAACATAGATAATGAATGAATTTTATTATTCTCAATGTTTGTATAGTACTGTAGTATTTGATTATTCTCAATGTTTGTGTATTACTGTAGTATTAACTCTTCAGGCTAGCTAGTTAGCTGTGTGGTGTTGTATTCTCTTGACGGCAACTATCTCTGGAACATCCCTTGATTCAGTAATCTCTTTGATAAGATTGTATGAACTAATCCTTTTTTCTTTCATGAACTGAAACAGTCTTCTAATTGTATTGCGAAAACCGGAACTGGTCATAAAACTGGAACCAGGTAGGTTCCGGTTTTTGCCTGGTTTCTGGGCAATAAACTGGTCCAGTTTGTGAGTTGTAAATTTCCAAATTCTGGTGGAAGAAGTGTAAATCCAGTTTGTGAATTGTAAACAAGGTTTTTCCAGTGATAGGCGGTTTATTGTACCCTGATTGCAATGGCAATTTTATTTCTAGTTTTACCACATGGTTGAGTAGTTTAGCTCATTCATCTATGCATATGATCTGGCAGCGCAATTGTGAAGCTTTGATGCTTCTTCAAAGGAATGGTTTGCAGAAAAGGAATGCTTCCATTGGGGTAGTAGCCACTCTGTTTGGAAACAAGGAAGACATGATGATGCTGGAGCAGAATAACCTGACTGATTGGGGTGAATCAACGATACATGATGATGGCTTATTGGGGAGGTGTGAGTATGACTTTGATGCCTCGCAGACAAAGGCTATTGCACTAGGTTTGAATAAGAAAAGGCCTGCCCTAATTATCCAAGGGCCTCCGGGTACGGGCAAGACTGGTTTGCTTAGCTATCTCATTGCGTGTGCTGTTCGACAGGGTGAACGTATTCTTGTAACAGCCCCAAGCAATGCAGCAGTCGATAACATGGTGGAGAAGTTGTCAGGTACAGGACTGAACATTGTACGAGTTGGAAATCCTGCTAGGATATCTCCATCTGTTGCTTCAAGGTCTTTGGGAGAGATTGTGAACAGGAAGCTCGAGAAGTTCACAGAAGAGTTTGAGAGGAAAAAATTTGACTTGAGAAAGGACTTAAAGCATTGTATAAAGGACGATTCTTTAGCTGCAGGAATACGTCAACTATTAAAGCAACTTGGAAGGAACTTCAAAAAGGAGGAGAATGAAACAATCAGGGATGTCCTTTCAAATGCTGAAGTTGTCCTATCAACTAATATCGGGGCAGCTGACCCACTTATCAGGAGAATTGGTTGCTTTGACCTGGTAATTATAGATGAAGCTGGACAAGCAATAGAACCCTCGTGCTGGATCCCTATATTACAGGGAAAGCGATGCATTCTTGCTGGTGATCACCGCCAGCTTGCACCTGTAATATTATCAAGAGATGCTATGCAAGGTGGGCTAGGAGTATCTTTATTGGAAAGGGCTTCATCATTGCATGATGGACTACTGACTACAAATTTAACAATGCAATACAGAATGCATGATTCAATAGCCAATTGGGTATCGAATGAGATGTATGGTGGGTTGCTAAAATCCTCTCCATCCGCCGCTTCCCGCCTTCTTGTTGATTATCCATTTGTCAAGGTATAGATGCTCTGATCCTGTTGCTATAAACCTATAAGCATTTAGCAAGCTGTAGCTTATCACTGCCATTTTCTAAAACCCGATAATCAAGTATCTTGTTCATATCAAAGCTGTAGAACACACTGTAATCAAGTGCCTTACTCATATCAAAGCTGTAGATCACTCTATTTCATCATAGATGCTGTACCCCACTATGGTACTCTCACAACTTGTCAACTATATAAGAAATTTGTGGTCTTGTTGCTTCCGAACTGGATGGCAGAGAATTTCATCATATCTTATCACTTGTTCAAAATAATTGTGGAATTAAGTGTGTTTGCGATTTTGCATGTTAACTTCTACATATATGAGGGGGGACTAGTGCAATCCACTTTGGGTTGAGAACTAAATTAAGATGAAAGCACCAAAAAAAAACTTTTAAGGAGATAGTTAATGGAGTTTTGCATCATCCTTACAAATTTCAATTCTAAACTCAAAACACATTAGGTTAAACAAAAAATATAAGTTTGGTGTCCATAGTAACATTTGTCCTTTACTTTTATATTTCTTTTGCTTATAGTTTGTTAGGGATTTCTGTTTTTTGTTTCTCCCATCACTTTTTCCCAATTGAATATGTACTTGTAATTTAAAATTGTGGTATGGTAAATTGAGGAATAACTTCAACATTTTTCCAGAAATTTTCATTTTGATTTTAGCAAACCAAAGTGGGTTGCATGATTGCACCTTGCTCATGATTTTTGTATTGAGAAGCCACTATGATGTTCCATAATCTTTAAAGGATAACGTGAAGATAAATAATTTACATTGCATGAAAAGAATATTATATCTTATTTATGGCTAGATTCAAAAACCTTTTGTTATTTGATTACAGTGCAGGAAGCTACTGGCTTTGTGCCATTTTTATCGAGGGCTACACTACTTGAGTTCCTCCCTTTAAAATTTCATGTCACAGTTTAAAGTTTGTTTATTACACCATTTAGACTGTCAAGTCTTGTCAATAGAAACGATAAAGAGGAAGCTATATGTGACCTATTTTGGTGGGTGGGTAGTGCAAAGGTTACTTCCAGTACATGGCCAGTAGCCCAGTACTGCATGGATCTCTATCTTCTCTAAATCTCAAATCTATCCTTGCTCTCAGTAAGGCCATAAGTGCACATGCCCTGCTCTGACCATGCCACCACAGCACCAGCCCAAGCAACCACAGAAAAAGCACAGAAAATCACAGAAGAGAAAAGGCAAATGAGGGAACGGAGTCTAACGAGATTGACTGGGCATTCAGCGTAAGTTACATTGACTAAGCAGCTGCACATCTTGCTGGCGTGGCAACACTTCTTCCCATGGTCCTGCCAGTGAAGAAAGCATCTGAGATCAAAATTTGGCAATTAGAGGAGGCAACAAAGAAGGGACCATGACAGGCCATGTTGTCTTTTTCTTTTTTCTTTTTACTCCGTTGGAGGCAAGAGCTTCTCGTTTTCTGTTGCTGGGTGTAGAGCTCATTCAGCCCAAATCAATCTTTCTTGTTTACCCATGATCCGACTGTTGAAAACAGTGTTGCACCGCATTGCACTAGAAGTCTAGAACACTTTGCACTGGATATTTATCCTATGATGATTTCATTTTTACGAGACTAGAGCTATAAAGCCTCTCTACTTCCTAATATGAAATTTGGAAGTTTGAATAGAGTTACTTTCTGTCTTATTGAATTATTGATGCCTATAGATGGTTTTCCAGATGCAATTAATTTTTTTTTTTATAATTGCCTTCATATTTCTATGGTTGCCTAAATTATTGAATAAAATTTACCTTGTAAATTGTGATAAATTATTTTTTCCTTGTTTCAGACAACTTGGATAACTCGTTGTGCATTGCTTTTACTTGACACTCGAATGCCATATGGAAGTCTAAATATTGACTGTGAAGAGCATTTAGACCCTGCTGGTACAGGCTCATTTTATAACAATGGCGAGGCGGATATAGTTGCACAGCATGTTCTCAATCTTGTACAATGTGGTATGTACTAGTCTTCCTCTTTAATCAGATCCTTCTGCTAGATTTTTATGTTCAACTTGCTCTGCATATTTTCTGTCTTTATTGTTTCCAGTAGTATACTGCATGTCATCCAAAACAGTAGGTACGGAATTCATCTGAGGTAATTTAAAGAGTTCACCCAGTGCATGCACAGTAATACATTCTTGTTTGTTACTTGTCCTTGGATCGGTTCTTTAGATGCTATGACCTCATCTCTTAAACCGACATCAAATCCTTAATCTATCTATTGCAATTAGGTGAGGAATATAATTATATTTGGATCTCTTTAGTTTTCTCATATTGTGTCAACATGATCAGTTTAACAAATTTGATTTGTGTCGGGTTCAATTGTACAAATTTAGTGGTAAAAGCACTTTCGTCAAGTACTAGTTTGTGATATGGGTTATGCGAGTAGTTGCAGGTTTAGTTAGTCTTCCTAGCTACATTTACATCTTTGGTGTTATCTTGGTTACTGCATGTTAATTTCTCGGTTTAGTCTTAGATGAGGCCTGCCTTTCTTGATTATTTTTACTGCACATGCAGTGGGAGTCTGGGACGATCCATTAGCGCACTTTTCTCATCCCTTGAACGTCTATATCCCTAATTATTGGTGCTGAAAAAAAATCTGTGCAGGGGTCTCTCCATCTGCCATTGCTGTTCAGTCACCTTACATTGCGCAGGTACAATTGCTAAGAGACAGGATAGAAGAATATCCAGAGGCCTCTGGGGTTGAAGTTTCAACCATAGATAGCTTCCAGGGGAGGGAGGCAGATGCAGTGGTCATATCAATGGTAAACACAACCGTTTGTTTTGCTGTCTTTTTTATTTGTTAAGGTGACTGAGTTACTCCAAGTAACACCTTAAACTACGTAAATTATATGTAAATAAAAATAACAGAACACTCTTTTCCTTCTTATCCCAACTTGAGGAACTACATCAAAGGCTAAAGATTTTTCTTTTGTCAATCCTGTTAGGTTCGGTCGAACTGCTTGGGGGCTGTAGGGTTCCTTGGTGACAGCAGGCGCATGAATGTGGCCATTTCGAGGGCACGCCGGCATGTCGCACTGGTGTGCGATACTTCTACTATTTGTAACAATGCTTTCCTGGCCAGGCTCCTCCGCCATATCCGTCAGCATGGTCAAGTGAGACATGTTGAACCCGGTTCCTTCGACGGGGATTCTGGTCTTGGCTTCAATCCACCTGCCTTGCCCTCCATGAATTAGTTTGCATTTACCAATAAGTTGGTTATGCTTCGTTGTTCAATTTCTTCCATGCATATTACCACATTCTTTGGTAGTAAAACTGAGATGTCCACCATGTACCCAACTATGACTCCGAGGCTGGCAGTTTGGGGAATGTGACGTGACTAATTGATTGGCCTGGATGACCTGACCAAGCTGTAATGCAGCTTTGAATTCAGCAGAAAAAAATATCAGTTCAGTGTCCACCATGTACCCAACTATAACTCCGAGGCTGGCAGTTTGGGGAATGTACCGTGACTCATTGATTGACCTGGATGACCTGACCAAGTTGTTGGTCATGCAGCTTTGAATTCAGCAGTAAAATATATCAGTTCAATGTCCTGGGCTTCTGCAGTATATTACTTGCCTGATGATGGGATTCCTGTAAATGTAAATGTTGTATACTGGATATTCCATTACAGAGATGTACAGTAACCTGAACTTTGACGATTGAGCTGAGCATAAAAGTTAATTTGCGCTCCCTGAATTTTTGAACTTAAAAACTGGATATTCTTGCAATCCTTTGTTATGGTAATTTAAATAGGATGTCGCATTGGTTGTAAGAAGATAAAAGGAAATTAGGGGTGCAAGTCTGATACGAATTATTCAATTACCGAATCCTATAAATTACAAAAATGGTTTAGATTTTCCATCTCAATAACAATATCTTCTCTATGCAAATTCGTATTGGAATGTATGGATGTGAATATGGTTTTGACTTTTATATGATACTTTTCTGTATGAATCTGCATCCAAATTCGATAAAATTATTTACCAATTCTTATGACGATACGACTAATAATTAAGCAACTATATTAAATGTAGTGGTCAATATGGTTCCTTTAGCCTTTTTTTAACATATTACTCTCTCTTGTTATAAATAGTTATCGTTTTGGATATGGACAAGGTTTTTAAAACATAGCTTTAATCACTAATTTGTATTATGATATATTTATAAAATCTTATAAAATTATAATATCATGAATGTACTTTGCAAGACAAATATACAAATATGAATCTTATGTATCTAATTTAAATATTTAAAAACATAGTGACAATGAATGTTTCGAAAGTTGACTGCACCTATATTCAAAACAACAACTATTTTTGATTTTGTGTTTCATGTGTGTGTACAAGGTTATTACTATCTGACGTACGTGGGAATTCAACCAAAACGAGTCAATACTCGATTTGAATTCATATCCAGTTCACATACGATTCGACTTCGCATCCAGCCCACATTCAATTTGTATTCGAATCCGGCTCAGCAATATGAATGTGAATATGGCTCAGCCACTTTCCGTTCGAATTCGAACGTTAATTACACCCCTGAAGGAAATTGGACATGTGCCACCTTTCTTTTCTTTTGTCTTTTGCAAATTTCCACTTTGACCGATAATTTAGCAATTTGTTACCTTTGTTCCACCTGAACAGAAGCGGCCAACGTTAGTCTTATGAACAGTTATGATTTTTCCCTTTGTCACCTCACTACCACAAAACAACATATAGGTAACGTCTTATTTGTGGCGGTTCTTTTGGAACCGTTACAAATACACTTATCTATGGCGGGTTTAAAGTTGAAAATGGCGGGAAAACTATTTGTGGCGGTTTGCCTTTAGAACCGTCACAAATAACTGATTATTTGTGGCGGTTTTTCTTTGGAACCGTCACAAATAATCTCGGGATTATTTGTGGCGGTTTTTGGATGGGACCGCCACAGATATAATTATATCTGTGGCGGTTTTTCCTAAAACCGCCATCATGGCGGTTTTAGGGAAAAACCGCCACGAGAATATTAGTATTTGTGGCAGTTTTTTGTTACAACCGCTACTGATATTATTATCTGTGGTGGTTTTAATTAATAACCGCCACAAATAATACTCCTATAAGTACCCCCTGCAGCCATGTCATGATCATCTTCCTCCCCGAGTCAAAACAAGGACTAGCTGATTTTATATTTCGTTTTGCAAAGATTTTTGTGCTTCTACTTCCTGTAATTGTTCTAAGGTGTGTGATTCGTTCTCCTTCTTCATTTGTACTGGTGTCGTTGCAATTTAATGATTAGAGCTAGTTTAATTAAGGTTTAGATTTAGTTTGTTTTTATTTACCTAGCATTTTGTGGATGATGAATTTATTATCTTACTCTATTAGATTAAGTTGTCTATCTTTTTAGATGATTAAATATGATCAATTATATATGCAATTTAATTAATTAAGAATATTGGCTATTATCAAAAAAAAATTAGTTAATATGGTAGATGGGTGATCTTGAAATTGGCTTGTATTTTGAAATGATGAGTATATTATGTAGCTCATTCGGAGGTTAAATTTAATTTTGGCTAGGTATGAGCATATATGAAAATGAAGTAAATAAGATTTGTTTTTAATTACTATTAATTTCTTACCATTAGCGTGTGCTTATACATCTTGCTCCATTAATGGCTATTGTTAGCCAATTTTTATCAAGTGTATATCAAATTTATTTAATTACAATTATTGAATATTAATAAAATTAAAATTTAGCTAATATGGTAGATGGGTAATCATTAAGTCGGCTTGCATTTAGAGATAATGAATTTATTATCTAGCACTTTCAGAGGATAAATTTAATTTTGGCTAGGTATGAGCACATATAAAATTAAGTAAATAAGATTTGTTTTGTAATTACCATTAATTGTTTACCATTAGTGTGTGCATATACATCTTGCTCCATTAGTGGCTATTGTTAGCCAATTTTAATTAAGATTATTTGATATAAATAATTGATTACATTAATTAATTATTGTAGATGGACCGGAGTTGGATGTACAATGCGAACTGTTACAGCCGAGAATACATCGATGGCGTTTCTTCTTTTCTAAGAGCCGCCGAGGAGAACAGCTTGCAAAAGAAGACAAAGTACATACATTGTCCATGCATCGATTGCAAGAATGAGAAGATGTTTTCAGACAAAGACCATATCCACTTGCACTTGATTCAGAGGGGTTTTGTACTTGGCTATACAAGTTGGATAAGGCACGGTGAAGAGGAGATCATACTTCAATGTGTTAACGTTGATGACGACGGAGTCGGCAATATGGCAGATGACATCAATTATGGATCCGATAAGGATAGGTTGGTTGTCGATGATGACAATAATCTGGCTCGAATGTTGCGTGATGCAGAAAAGAACTACACTAGTCAGAGAGAGTTTAATCAATTCAAGGGCTTGATGGAGGACTCAGAGAAACCTTTGTTTCCGGGTTGCAAGGAGGAATACACAAAGTTGCACACCGTGCTTTCACTGCTGAAATTGAAGGCAGGCAATGGTTGGTCGGACAAGAGTTTCACGGCGTTGTTACATTTCTTAGCGGACATGCTTCCAGAGGGAAACGTGTTGCCTAAAACCACGTATCTAGCTAAGAAGGTTGTATGTCCCTTGAGATTGGAAGTAGAAAGAATACATGCATGTCCAAACGACTGTATACTCTATCGCAAAGACTATGCAGACAGGCATGTATGTCCGGTGTGCAAAGCATTTCGATACAAGTGTAAGGGCGATGACAGCGAAGGTATCGAGGTGAAGAAAGGAGCTTTCGCTAAAGTGGTGTGGTATTTGCCAGTAATACCTCATTTGAAGCGTTTATTTGGAAACAAAAAGCGCACCAAATTGATGCGATGGCACTCGAAAGAGCGTAAGAGGGATGGAAAACTGAGACACCCTGCTGATTTTGCCCAGTGGAGAAACATCGATAGGCTTTTCAGGGAGAACTTCAAAAACGAACTGAGGAATGTAAGGCTTAGCTTGAGTACGGATGGAATGAATCTTTTCGGTAACATGAGCAGCATTCATAGCACTTGGCCCGTGACTCTCTATATCTACAACCTTTCTCCTTGGTTGTGTATGAAACGAAAGTACATTATGATGTCGTTGCTTATCCAAGGGCCGAGACAACCTGGCAATGATATTGATGTAACCTACAACCTTTGGTGGAAGATCTTGTGACACTGTAGAACAAATGTGTACAGGTATGGGACAAGTACAAACAGGAGTACTTCACTCTACGTGCATTGTTGTTCTGCACCATCAATGATTTACCTGCCCTTGGTAACCTGTCCACTGTACTATAAAAAAAAGCCAAAGCATGCCTCCAATGACTGGATGAAACCGCTAGTGTGTGGCTCAACAACTCGAGGAAAACAGTGTACATGTGTCACCGTAGGTTCCTTCGCAGGAATCATCCATACCACAATATGAAGAAACAATTTGACGGGACAAAGGAGGACGGTTCAGCTCCAAGACCTCTTCGTGGGGAAGAGGTTTATGATATGGTTAAGGATCTTAATGTTGTACATGGAAAGGGGAGTGCTGATAATACATCGAGGTCCCATACTGAGAAGAGCACGTGGAAGAAGAGATCTATATTCTGGGACTTGCCCTATTGGAAGGACTTAGAAGTTCGACATTGCATCGACGTCATGCATGTAGAGAAGAATGTATGTGACAGCATGCTTGGTCTTTTATTGAATATTCCTACCAAAACAAAGGATGGACTGAAGGCACGAAGAGATCTGGAAGATATGAAAATCAGACACCGGGAAAGGCCGACTTTACCTTCCCCCAGCTTGCTACACCCTGTCCAAGAAAGAGAAAATAGACCTCTGCAAGTGCTTGCATGGTGTTAAAGTTTCGTCTGGTTGCTCGGCAAACATCAAGAAACTGGTGTCGATGAAAGATTTGAAGTTAACTGGCATGAAGTCTCATGATTGTCATGTGATGTTAACACAAATGCTACCAATTGCAATTAGAGGTATTTTACCTGACAAGGTTTGAGAGGAAATCATGAGGTTGTGTTTCTTCTTTAACGCGATTTCACAGAAGGTCATCGATCTCGTTGGACTTTATGAACTACAGGCTGATGTGGTCCAGACTCTATGCCTGCTAGAGATGTACTTTTCTCCATTATTTTTTGATATCATGGTTCATCTCATTGTTCACCTTGTGAATGAGATAAATATTTGTGGCCCCGTATTCCTGCATCAGATGTACCCGTTCGAAAGGTATATGGGTGTTCTGAAGAAATATGTACGTAATCAATCTCTACCAGAAGGCTCCATTGTAGAAGGTTATGCAATCGAGGAGGTTATTGAGTTCTGCGTTGATTACATGGACGAGGTCGAACCGGTAGGAATGCCTGTATCTCGCCATGAGGGCAGGCTAGCTGGGAAAGGTGTAATAGGAAAGAAATCTACAAATTTTTACGATCATGTTTTGTTCGAACAGGCCCATTTCACGGTCTTGCAACAGTCAGTTGAGGTGTACCCGTACATGGACATACACAAGGATGAGCTATGGAGGGAAAACCGTGGATGGTCAGAGGTTTGGATAACAAAAGAGCACAATCGTTTGTTCAATCATTGGGTCAGGGAGCACATGTCTGGTGAAAAAATAAGTGCTACGTTGAGGTGGTTGGCAAAAGGGCCTTTAGGTACAATCATGACATGGCAAGGACACGACATAAATGGATATACATTTTACACGAGAGCTCAGGATAGCAAAAGCACTTACCAAAATAGTGGTGTCCGTATAGATGCATACGACAACACAGGCAGTAAGAAGAGTAACTACTACGGGTTCATAGAGGAGATTTGGGAGCTTGATTACTGCATTTTCAAGATCCCGGTGTTTCGGTGTTGTTGGGTCCAACTCCCAAAGGGTGTCAAAGTTGACAAGTACGGCTTCACTACTGTGGACATCGCACATGTTGGATACAGAGACGAACCATTCAGATTTCATAAACAAGTAGAACAAGTCTTCTATGTAATCGAATTCGACGATAAGAAGCGCCATGTAGTTCTTCAAGGAAAAAGAAGGGTCATCGGAGTTGAGAATATCGTGGATGAGGAAGAGTACAACCAGTTTGATGAATTGCCTCCTTTCATAGATGGCATCATCAGCCTCGAGGAAGAAGCCACTCAAGAAGTTACTTATCATCGTGATGATCACAACGAAGGCCAAATTGTAAAAGAAAATAATTAGTTAGGAGTAATGGCAATATTTTTCCTTGTATATGTGAAAAATAAGGTGACGAAGTGAAATATGATATGACTCCTTTTGACTGCGAATGTGATATGTTTGTCCAACTAAAATTTTACCATATCTTACCAAAAATAGTATGAAATTATTGTTAAAATATAAAATTGTAATAATCACATATAATTCCTTTTATACGTTGGAGCAATCAAGACACTGCAGTGTATGAACAAAGTGTAAGCATAAAATTATTGTGTGTGAACAAAGTGTAAGCATCTCCATGTTGGTATGTTGGAGCAATCAAGACACTGCAGTGTATGACAAAGAAATCTCAAGCTAAATACTTACCATAAACACTTGTGCTTCGTATGGCATATTGCAAATCATACACTCTAATGTATCAGGTTCGATGAAAAACGCTGTGGCTGCTGTCTCCTCTTCATATCGTCTGGTGGACTTAGTTGCTTTCTTCGACGTATCTGATGTTTTCTTCGGCGTCGCACTTCTTTTCTTCATCTTCGGTGTCGCAGCAACGATGGTTGCTCAGTGGCGATGCGCGCAACCCTTTTGTAGGCCAGGTGTGAATCGTACTATCACTCTCTCTCGTTACTCACAGCAACCAATAGGAAACATCTTGAATTCTGCCTTGGGCCCTTGCAATTGCTCATAATGTCCGCTACATTGGTCATACCGCTTGTCGCTCGCCGGTCGTAGGCGATCTGGTTCCATTGCAGCAGTCGTTTGCACACAGTGAAAGCTTTAAAAACAGCTTCCTCGTATACCGTGCACATTAATTCGGCGCCTCTCCATGCTGGTATGTTGGAGCAATCAAGATACTGCAGTGTATAATGAAGAAATCTCAAGCTAGATACTTACCATAAACACTTGTGCTTCGTATGGCATATAGCAAATCATACACACTAATGTATCAAGTTCGATGAAAAACGCCACGGCTGTTGTCTCCTCTTCATATCGTCTGGTGAACTTAGTTTCTTTCTTCGACGTATCCGACGTTTTCTTCAGCATCGCACTTCTTTTCTTCATCTTCGGTGTCGTAGCAACGATGGTTGCACAGTGGCGATGCGCGAAACCCTTTTGTAGGCCAGGTGTGAATCGTACTATCACTCTCTCTCATTACTCACAGCAACCAACAGGAAATGTCTCAAATTCTGCCAGGGCCCTTGCACCGCATAATGTCCTCACATTGGTCATGGCTTGTCTGTCTGCTATGTCAGAGGGCAATTTGGTTCCATCAGAAGATCGCTTGCACACAGTGAAAGCTTTAAAAATAGCTTCCCCGTATACCGTGCACATTAATCCGGCGCCTCTCCATGCTGGAATGTTGGAGCAATCAAGACACTGCAGTGTATGACGAAGAAATCTCGAGCTAGATACTTACCATCTGTGGGATTTATATGGGTCTAGGGATTTATATTGGGGGCAATATTTGTGGCGGTTAATAATAAAAACTGCCACAGCGCCACTCCAACGCCGGTACTAGCTCTGCGCCGATTCTCTATAGCTGCTCTATATAATGTATGAATGAAAAATATATAGCCTCGAGCTCCATGGGCCCTTGGCCATCATCACTGCCAATACCACCACCTCTCACCTCCAGCACCTACTTCCAAAAAGAAGAGGCTGGAGGAGCTATAGTTCATGAGGAGAGAGAGGGAAGGTGAGGTGAGAGAGAGAGAGATGGTGCATGATGATGATGATGGTTCGGTTAGTACTCCCATGAGTCTAGGGTTGCAACAACTCCCAATGTAAAGATTAAATTCAGCAAATAGGGAAAAAAGTTTATGTAGGTCTCTCATGTTTATGGTTTATGGAGTAAAAATATGCATGGTTTATAGATAGAGCACTAGTTAACGCACACATGAGTGTTGTGAAAGCATATCGAAACAAACGAGAAACATTTGTTCCTGTGTTCATATGTATACTCCCCCAAGTTAGAGATATATGTCCTGCTTAAACATGTGTAGTCAAACTATTTTAATTTTTGACCAATAATACCTTTATGAATATTTAGATTAGCCATAAGAAAATGATATAAGTATATTGGTTTCTAAAATATTTTTGTAATTAATATTATATCTTTTAGGTTGGATAGATATATTACAATAAGGGCTGGTGGTTAAAATTGTGTTTTGTAGTTTGTCACACCTATTTGTGATTGAAAGTGGTGTAAGCGCTAGTGTTTTCATTGCTTAGTAGGTCAAAAATTTGTTTTCTACTTACCATGTATATATTGCAAATCTCTTATCGTCGAGCGGTTAGGTAACGGTTTTAGGTACATCGTATATGCACATTAAATGACCTCTATTCTAGACTGCATATTATAAATATAACTTCTGGAGATCTCAAATTGATAAGTACGTAATATTTTTTATATATTTTGGTTGCATCTCGGAACGGTGCATATATATCTTCAGTTGGAGATAATAAACAACGTTTCTAATTAAGTTTGTGAGTAGTTCTATTGCACTCTATTATATCTGGTTAGAATGTTAGATATCCATGATAGCAAATATATGGCCTGTAACTTAGCTATGTTTGTAGACTACCTTGAAAGCTAGCTTGTCATATATTTTTACTTCTTCACGGGAGTGGATTTACACTTTGTAGCTAGTTTAGTTAGTTTCATTTCATCTTTGCATGCATGCACCTACACAGTTAGCTGCACACCTACTCAATGATCACTTTGTAGCTAGATTCTATATGTGTAGTAATGTATATACTTGTCAAAGAAATAACATGTGAATTATCTTGTGGAGTATGTGGAAAGTGATCCTTGTATGTTAGCAATGTATCAAGCAATATGCACGTGTCATGAGTAGACCCAGGCCATCAAGTGCAAACAAAAGTAAACCTCATATCGAAATCACATGTTTATATTATTGATTATGAGCTCCTGGACTATGGGCTAAATCATTCCCTGTTGACGTAGCCTGCCTCCTGTTCTTGCCCTGCTGTGGGACATATACGTCCAGGTGTCTGCATGGCAGGCCAATGAGGCCCAACCGGACATGGATAGGTCGGGCCGATTGCAGAAGGGTAGAAGCCACAAGGGGTGTGCCAAGACGTGCCCAATAAGGAAGTCCCAGAGATGGCAATCGACTCGGATTAGGTAGGATACGATTGTAATCAAGTCCGTTATGACACGGATAAGAACATGAATTATAATCCCTACTTTGTATCCGAGTAGGACTCTCTTTTGTAACCGCCCTCCTCTGCTATATAAAGGGAGGGGGAGAGGGAACATAGACAGACAATCTCATTAGCAATTAGCTAGCCACAAATAATTCCAGAGCACAGGACTAGGGTATTATCTCCTCCACGAGAGCCCGAACCTGCATACATCCGGTGTTCCATGCTACCATCAAGTTTGGATCCAGTGCCTAGCCCCCTTTTCTTTATTGCCGACAACAAACGTCGACAGTTGGCGCGCCAGGTAGGGGCTGCGCTAAGATCAATCTCAGTAAGCTTGATGGCGATCTTCAACGAAGACATGGCCACCTTCGTGCCGGCCCAGGCGTTTCGTTTCGGAAGTCTAGATTTCATCGCCGATGATTTTGGCCAGCTCACCCTTTCATATTCGGATCAGATCCAATCTGGAAGCGATTCTACCGCTCTCCCAGCTAGCCAAGCACTCAGATCGGGGTCAGGCGTGGCCATCTGTCTCCGGACAGTAAGCCAATAGTTTGTCCCCCATCTTGAGCAGGAGCTGGCTAATGACGAGTCCCGAGTGGTCAAGAATACCAGAGAACCATTCGGATCCGAAGGTTAGTCCCACCTATTCTCTTGTTCTTCTGATCCAGAAGGCAGGGCGGAAAGTTTTCAGGGCTTTCGCGGTGTTTTCGTAATCGAAGATCCGCGAACTGATTCCCAGCAACAAAAGGATGCAGAGGATGTGGCGAAAACAGATCGCCTTCGTCAAGAAGGCCACGCAAAGTCTCTCCGGAACAGAGGCCACAATGTTAACGAAGAAATTTTGCAGACGAAGATGGGGAATCAGTCGGTTTTTCATACTCCCCAGCAGAATATCGTCGCTTCCAAGACACTCCTTGACACATCGGGGCCAATGCTCGGTTTCGACAGTCCAGCCGCGCCAATTGTGGCCCAAGTTCAGACCATGGTGACGGCGGCAGCAATTCAGCAGCACTAGGAGGTGCCAGGGGAGAAAGAACACTCTCGTACCCGCATAGTCAACTCGCAGGCTGCTAGTAGCAATACAGCTCGCAGTTGTGCTAGGCGTGAGCTTCGACGAGGAGAAGACGCCCGGCGAAGCATCAGCCGAGACCTCCGAGTTGATCTAAACGCCAGACGGCAAGACCGAGAAGATGAAGAGCGCCGTAGACGCAAAGATGACTATGAACGTTTTGGCATCCGCCACGACGACCGGGACGATCGCAGAAGTCATCTCCACCGTGACAAAGGTGATAATGAAGACCGCCGAGTTAGATCGCCTCATCGGCATTCCCCACGGTGGCGCAGCGACGGGCCTATTGAGGGCATCCGAGCCTTCACCACTCGGCTTCGCCGAGTGGTTTGGCCTGAAGGATTCAACCCTAAAAGCATTACCAAATTTCACGGAGAAAGAGATCCAGAAGCTTGGCTGCAAGTTTATTCCCTTGCGATCATGGTAGCAGGGGGCGATCACAATGTGATGGCCAACTACCTGCCAGTCATGCTTACTCCTTCACTCAAGCTCTGCTCATCGGACTTCCAAAGAAACTCTATAGATTCTCGGGAGATCTTTGTGAGCGCTTCATCACCAACTTCCAGGGTACTTACGAGCGACCCGGGACTCAATGGGACCTGTATCAACTTTGCCAGAAAAGGAGCGAAACACTCTGAGAATTTATTCGGTGCTTCATGCAAAAGAAGAATACAATCAGGGATATTTCAGAAGCAGCAGTCATTGCGACGTTCCAGAAGGGTGTCAACGACCCCGACCTGATTAAGAAGATATCCCGAAAGCCGCCGACCACGGTAAGAGAGATGTTTGAATTAGCAGATCGCTATGCAACAGTCTTGGATGCCTTGGCCGAACGACAAGACGATCGCCCATGGCATAAAGATAAAAAGGATCACGCCGAGTCCTCGAGGCAACGTGATAGGAAGCGGAAGCCTGAAGAAATAGTGGCGGCAGCCGAGCAGAGCCGGCATCGCGCGCCGCGCACAGATGACTATGATGCGGTAATGGAGGCCACTTGCCCTTTCCATCCTAAGGGGAAACACGCTGCGAAGGATTTCTTCACTTTGAGGAGGTTCGCCAAGGAATCCAGAAGGCGGCCGGCCAAGGGCGAAGCAAAAGATGAAGAAAAGAAAAAACAAGATCCCCCTGAAGATGATGAGGGCGAGTATCAGAAGATGGAGCACGAGCTCAACTACATCTATGGAGGCTCGATGGCTTATGAATCCAAGCGAAAGTAAAAGCTTACCGCTCGGGACATCAATGCAGTTATGCCAGCAACACCCTAGTACCTCAGATGGTCCGAGGTCCCGATTGCTTTTGACCGCTCGGATCATCTGGATCACATTCCCTATCCCGGAAGATATCCTCTAGTGTTGGACCCCGTGATTCGCAGTGTTAAACTCAAGAGGGTGCTGGTTGACGGGGGGAGTGGACTCAACGTCCTCTTCTCCAAAACCTTCGACGACATGAAGATTCCTCGCTCCGAGCTAAAGTGGGGTTCATCACCGTTCCATGGAGTAATTCCAGGAACCTCTTCGGTCCCGCTCGGGCAAATCACTTTGCCAGTTACGTTTGGGACCAAAGAAAATTACCGGACGGAGTACCTCAACTTCAATGTAGCTGATTTCCAGACTACGTACCACGCCATCTTGGGAAGGGCAGGACATGCCAGGTTCATGGCCGTGCCCCACTACACTTATCTCGTCTTAAAGATGCCAGGGCCGAAAGGCGTCATCTTTGTCCGCGGCGACGTCAAGCAGTCGTTCATATGCGACAGAGAAAGCTGTGAGATGGCCGAAACTCAAGAAGCGGCAATGACAGGAGAAGATCCGACAAAGTGTGCGCACCAAACAGATGAAGGAGAAGTGCGGTCAAGAAGAAGCCAAGACAGCATGAAGCCCGACGAGGACTAAGAAGGTAATCCTTGACCCGTCCAACTCGGCTCAAACGGCTTTGATCGACAGACTCAACCCCAAATAGGAAGACGCGCTCGTCGCCTTTCTTCGGGCAAATCGGGACATTTTTGCGTGGAAACCATCCTATATGCCCGGTGTCCCTAGGGAGGTGGTCGAGCACTCTCTAAATGTTGACGAGAAGCCAAGCCTATCAAGCAGCGGCTCCGACGATTTGCTCAAGACCGCCGAAAGGCCATTAGGGAAGAAATCACTAAGCTTTTAGCAGCAGGCTTTATAAAAGAAGTGTATCATCCCGACTGGCTAGCGAACCCAGTTTTTGTTCGCAAAAAGAATAAAAGCTGGCGCATGTGCGTTGATTATACCGATCTTAACAAAGCATGCATGAAAGATCCTTTCGGGCTGCCCCGCATTGACCAGGTGGTAGATTCAATGGCAGGATGCGAGCTCCTTAGCTTTTTAGATGCCTACTCAGGATATCACCATATTAGGCTAAAAGAAGAAGACTGCATCAAGACTTCGTTCATCACCCCGTTTGGGGCATTTTGCTATGTCAAAATGCCGTTCGGTTTGAAAAACGCTGGCGCAACCTATCAACGCGCGATACAGCGGTGTTTTCACACCCAAATTGGACGCAACGTGGAGGCATATGTCGATGATGTCGTTGTCAAGACTCGTGCGAAGGAGGACCTCATATCCGACTTGGCCGAAACATTCGAAAGCCTAAGGGCTTACAAGATGAAGCTTAACCCCGAAAAGTGTGTCTTTGGGGTCCCCTCAGGGAAACTTCTCGGATTCATTGTGTCACAGCGGGGCATCGAAGCAAACCCAGAGAAAATCAATGCTATCCTGAAGATGAAGCCTCTAGCTAGCCAGAAAGATGTCCAGAAGCTCATAGGTTGCATGGTGGCACTCGGCAGGTTTATTTCCCGCTTGGGCTCGCGGGGAATGCCTTTTTTTAAACTTCTAAAGAAGCAGGGCAACTTCCAGTGGACGGTTGAGGCACAGCAAGCATTCGAAGAGCTCAAGGCATTTTTATCATCACCATTGGCCTTTGGTCTCGCCAATGCCCGAGGAACCCTTTTGCTCTACATTGTCGCAACGACCACGAGTCGGTACCACGAATCGTCAGAGAGCGGAGGAAGCAGGCATCTGCAGAAGGTCTAGCGGCGCTGTACTTCGTCGAGGTGTTAGGAGAATCCAAGGTGCGGTATCCGCAGGTGCAAAATTGTCAGATGTCGTATTGCTTACCTCGCGCAAACTCAAGCACTACTTTCAAGAGCATTCAATTTCGGTGGTCACCTCCTTCCCGCTTGGAGATATACTCCACAATCGGGAAGCCACTGGGAGAATCGCAAAATGGGCGGTTGAGCTTGGAGCTTTTGAAATCTCCTTCAGGCCATGAACGGCGGTAAAATCTCAAGTGCTTGTTGACTTCACCGCCGAATGGGTGGAATTGCAAACCCCCACGACCACTGAAGAGCTCGAGTACTGGACAATGTATTTCGACGGCTCCCTCATGCTCAGCGGCGCGGGGGCTGGTGTGGTGCTCATCTCTCCAACGGGTGAGCGCTTGAAATACGTTCTGCAGATTCATTTTCCGGCGTCAAACAACGCCGCCGAGTACGAAGCACTCATCCACGGACTTCGCATCACGATATCTCTCGGTGTTCTATGACTTACAATTCGGGGCGACTCCATGTTGGTGATCAACCAAGTTCAAAAAGACTGGTCGTGCGTCGGAGACAGCATGGCTGCATATTGCCAAGAAGTGAGAAAGCTCGTAGACAAGTTCGACGGGCTGGAACTCATTCACATGCTCCGCCGTGACAATGAAGCAGCAGACGAGCTTGCGAGACTAGGCTCCAGTCGGGTAACAGTACCGGTTGGCGTGTTTGTCGGAGAGCTCCATAAACCTACAATAAGCCAACAGCAGGAGCCTAGCAAATCAGAAGAAACACTCGACGAGGAGGAGGTCTTAGTCATCAGCCCTGATTGGACAACTCCTTTCCTAAACTATTTGCTAAGGGACGAGCTTCCTGAAGATCGCGCAGAAGCAGAATGTATCACACGACGATGCAAGAATTACGCGGTAATAGGCGAAGAACTCTTCCAAAAGAGCGCCTCAGGAGTCCTGAGGCGATGCAATCAGAGCAAGAAGGAAAAAACCTACTCAAAGAAATCCACTCAGGAATTTGCGGGCACCATGCAGCATCAAGCACCCTGGTGGGCAAAGCATATCGCCAAGGCTTCTTCCGCCGATCGCCAGTTCGAAGCGGAAGATATCGTCCGAACTTGTGAAGGATGTCGCCGCCGTCGATACACGCATCGGCGCAGAGTTGCAAACCATCCCATCACCGCCATTTGCGGTCAGGGGCTCGACATGGTCGGCCCATTGAAGAAGGCTCAAGGTGGTTTCACTCATCTCTTCGTCGCCATCGATAAATTCACCAAGTGGATCGAGGCAAAACCCGTGGCCACAATAACAGCGGCCAAGGCCAAGGAGTTCTTTCAGGAAATTGTGGTAAGATTTGGCGTACCAAACAAGATCATCACGGATAATGGAACTCAATTCCGAGGTGAAGAATTTCAAGACTGGTGCAGTGAGCTCGGCATCAAAATTTGCTTCGCCTCCGTGGCTCATCCAAAAAGCAATGGTCAGGTGGAGAGGGCGAACGGCATGGTGTTGCAAGGTTCAAAAGCACAGATTTTCGATCGTCTGAAGCCGTATGCTACTCGATGGGTAAAAGAATTGCCTTCGGTACTCTGGAGGCTGAGATCTACTCCCAGCAGAGCTACCGGGCAGTCACCTTTTTTCCTAGTATACGGCTCAGAAGCGGTCTTGCCCACCGAATTGACTTTCGGATCCTCTCGGGTTCGAAATTACAAGGAGGCCGAGTCAGAGGAAAACAGAATAGAAGATATCGATCGATTAGAGGAAGCAAGGGAGGTCGCTGCAATCCAGTCGGCCAAGTACCTCTAGGGCCTGTGCCGCTACCATGACCGAAATGTTCGGGGCCGTGCATTCTCTAAGGGCAATCTGGTCCTAATAAAGTATCAAAATCACGAGCACAAACTCTCTCCAAGCTGGGAAGGTCCCTACATCGTCGACGAGGTGACACGGCCGGGGGCGTACAGACTTAAGCGGGAAGACGGTGCTATCATCAGCAACTCATGGAACATAGAGCAGCTACGTCGTTTTTACTCTTAAAATATTGTACATTAGCTATGCTATTTATAAATAAAGCTTTTCTTCTTGACTTGCTACTCAATTGATGCTCAATTAAGCAGTAAGTTGGGGGCTACACCTAATAGTGTTGCGCATGCGCAACACTACTGGGTCATTTACTGTTTCTTACATTAAGAATATTATTCACGAATAAAGTTTCTCTTATTGACTTGCTACTCAATTGATGCTCAATTAAGCAGTAAGTCGGGGGCTACATGCGCAACCCTTCTTGTGGATCATCTGCTATACTTCCTTTTTCCTGATGATCGCGATTAAGTCCGAGTGATTTAGTTCCTGGTTGTGAAACCCTGACACATGAACGGCAAAATCTAGCTACCCAATAAAAAGCGTGCCTGGAAAGAAAGGCCAAGCGCTAACTCACGACACTTGGGGGATAGACTAGTTGGTCAGGGCGCTTAAACATAAGGGACGAAAACCACTCGGGAAGGTCGAAAGATCAAAAAGAGAAAAAGAAAAGGCAGGCACCATTAAGATAATATTACATAAGATAATATTGTCCCAAACGCTCGAAGTCCATATACGCCAAAACATTACATTACTAATTTTTTGCAGAAATAAAAAAAACTACGCCCGGCGCATGCGCCCTACGGCTTCAATGAGGGGGTCCCGAGCCTTGATGAGCTTCGGAACGACCTCGATCAGGGCGTCGACGGCGGCAGCATCTCGGCCACGGCCTCCATCTCCGCAAGCTCGGCCATGGCCAGGTCATATAGAGCCCAGAGCTCGACGAGGTCATCCTCTTCTTCGGCAGGAGGCGGAGGACCTTCGTCTTCAAAATCGAGCATCGGCTCATCCGCCGGGGGTGGAGACGGCGGGGCCTCGTCGTCGGACAGGAAAGGCTCGGGGGAAGGTGCCATGAAGAATCTGAAGGAAAAAGCAAGAAAAATAACTTAGAGAAGGGTGATCGTTCACGCAGCGGTTGCATCCTTGTACAAACACAGAACTAGCAGCGATCAGGAAGACGTACGGGCGCAGGCTCTGAAGCGGCGAACGAAGAAGCGCTTGAAGAAAGAAGACGAAGAGGTAGCCAGGTTGCAGTAGTGCGCAAGCAGGCCACTGCGTCCAAGGCAAGACTCACCCTTATAAAGAGCGACATCAGCTTCTGCCTTAAGCAGGAAACGCTTCGCCTTCCGTGCGTACTAGGCATGACCTAGCGCATGCTTCAAGGTGGGCCAGGCGACATGCATGGTAATCGCTGAGTCTCAAGATGGGCCGAATTTGATTAGGTTGCGGTATGCCCCATGATGGGCCGAAAGCCATTGACCGTGTTAAAGACGGGAATTGGGTACCCTCTAAATCAAGTTCAACCCCAAAATAAAAAGACCCCTCAACTACAGCATTCGAAGGCAAGACAACACAAATAATCAAGCATTTCTCCAGTAGGCAAAAAGAGCAAGTGCAGCACGAGCCTCAGAATACAGTGTTTATAGGGCACCCAAATCCAGGTTTTCAACTAAAGCGGAGACGGTGTCCCTAACCTCGTCAACAAGGGCAAGCGCTTGATCATTGTCCACAGTGCAGGCGAAGCCCTCCTTGATCGCCTCAAGTTCCACTCGGGGATACAGAGATTTCACTATGGCCAATGCTTGACAGGCGCTCGTGGTCGCTATCTCCTTCAAGCGCCACCACCTTCGGGTCCCTCTCGCCACCGCCAGACAGGCGTCGTCGGCCATACGACATCATCGGCCCGCCTCGTTAGGACTCAACATCCACAAAGATTTTCTGAGCCCTCCACGAATCCTATCAACTCGCACCAAAGGATTTAATCTTCTCGTCGAGAGCATGATATTGGGCCTGCGAGTTGACTCGGTGCACTGCATAGCCAGTCGGATTAGTTCAAAGTTGCTGCAAAGCGCAAGGAAATAAAAAACGAGACGAGAGCAAACCTTCCAGCTCTCTCTCCAGCTTGGCCATCTCAGTTTTGGCCTCCTTCTCAGACTTCTTTAGCTTCTCGGCCTGCTCGTCGGAGGACCCAAGCTTTGCCCGAAGATCTACAACAGCGAAGATAGAAGACAGGGCAAGGAAGGGCGAGTCAAGAAGTTAAAATATAGACCAAAGCAGTCGGTTAAAGGCATTACCATCAAGGGAAGACATCAGATTCAGTTTCTCTGCCTCGAATTCAAAGACCTAGGCCTGGAGTCTTTCCAGTTCCTCTCGGATCTCGACCCGAGCCCGGTTAAGTTCCTCCTGTAGTCGGACGCGAACTCGCTCGACCTTGGCTTCATAATCCTTCCTCATCTTGGTCCTCGGAAGTAATTTCCAGATAAGGGCATTTTGGTCTCGAGCACGGTTACCCAGGCGCTGAAGACGGCGACAGGGACAATGAGGATGTATCATGTATCACAAACAATTAGGCGCGAGCAACTTACGCGGCCAAGGCGAAAACAAGTATAAGCGGCATCGCGGAATGACGCCCATTCTTCAGCCTCATCCTCGTCATCGAAGGTCCTCCCGTCGTCATATTTGTCGAAGAAGGCAATCCGTATCGGAGAATCCGGGCGGGGAAGCTGAGGGAGTTCTTCTGGCGGTGGCGAGTGGTGAGAAGGTGGAGGACGCTCTTCTGGTGGAGGATCGGCGGCGGCCTCAGGAGGCACGGTTTGACCACGGCTCGAGGAGTTTGGCCATTGGGTCGTTGCCCGAAGCGACCTCGTGTCCGCAGCGCCATGAGCAGTCGGAGGAGCTATAGTCGATCGCTCGCAACAACTTCGGGGCGGGCTCGGACATCGCCAACAAGACGGTTTTGGTGCGCGGCGTTTTCAGCCTCGTTCCTTGGGTTTCGATGCAGCTGTTTCCACAGAACCTCATTGGTAGGTTTTTGAAAGAAGAATCGGTCAGAACATGATCCAAAGGAATAAGGAAGAACGAACGAGGAAACCAACCTGCCGGATCTCGTTATCTTGAACGCCGAGTTCTTTCGGGCAGAAGCATCGCTGAAAGAAGAACCAGTCTGCACACCCGGAGCAGGGGACAATGGGTCTTTGGTCGGGTGCAGAGGCGGAGGCACGCTGTCGGCCGAGTGCTGGGCCGGGGGTTCAAGGGCCACCGGAGTCACGGATTGACTTGAAGATGAAGAAGTTGTAGGGTGAGGGCGCGCGGCTGCCGAGTCCCGAACCTTTGGGCCTCCAATCGGACGCACGTTTGCTGCTGACTTCCTCTTCTCTCCCTTGGACGCATGGACGACTGGACGTTTCCCCTTTCCCAAGGGGTCTTCGGCTTCATTCGTCCTGCTCTTCTTGGCGCTTGGAGTCGGGGACG
Organism: Guadua angustifolia; assembly: GCA_036346375.1. Taxonomy (NCBI): domain Eukaryota; kingdom Viridiplantae; phylum Streptophyta; class Magnoliopsida; order Poales; family Poaceae; genus Guadua; species Guadua angustifolia. The sequence goes on along the minus strand of JAYEVE010001309.1, from coordinate 274,639 downwards.
AGGAGCGGGCAGGACGGTTTCGCTTGACACTCTTGTGCACCGGAAACTCGGGCAAGGGCATGTCAGAAAAGAAGGCATCACGACCCTGCAAATACAGACAGGACGCACGTGCCATTACAGCCAAGCAAGAATCAGAAGACTCAATCCAGGGAAAACAAGAAGGCATCTTACCGGAGGTGGAGGGTTCGATTTCTTGAAGGGTCTTGGGCATCCGTCGTTGGCAATCCGAACACCCGAAGCGAACAAATCAGCCACGTGGTTAAGAAGCTCCTCCCTTGAAATTGGCTCAGGCACCTCCCGAGTAGGATCGTTCGGCCCTTCATGATCATATCCAAGATGAACCCGTTCCTTGAGGGGCTGAACTCGGAGCAAGGCAAAGTTGAGAACAATGGCCACTCCGGTGAGTCCGTTCCCCTTTAATTCAGCGATCATTCCCAAAAGGTCTATCACCTGGTCCATTCCGTCACCCGAAGGAAGCGATGTCCAATTGGCTGAGGGCTTGGGTGGTGATCCGGAAAAAGCAGGCAAAGAGGGCTTAGGATTGGAACAATAAAACCACTCCTGGTGCTAGCCCTTGTTCGAGGTTTTGAAGGGAATGGCTACATAAGCTTTCTTCGTGCCATCCTCACTCGAATCCGCGCCCAACCGCTGGGGGGAATTTTTGTTGGGGAAAGGCTTGAGGAGGAAAAGATGGCGAAAAAGATTGAAATGTGGGCGAATGCCAAGAAAAGCCTCGCAAAGGTGAACAAAGATGGCAATTTGAAGGATAGAATTGGGATTGATGTGAGTCAATTCAATTCCATAAAATTCAAGATGACCTCAAAAGAAGGGGCATGGGGGAAAGCCTAATCCACGCAAAAAGAAAGATTCGAAGATAACCACTTCTTCCGTGCGAGGAGTAGGACAAGATTCACCGGCAGCAGGACGAGCAGAAAGCATCACCAATGGGGGAAAAATGCCGGCGCGAACTAGTTCTTCAAGCCGCTTATCCGTCGTCACAGAGGAGGCCCAATCCTTGGCTGGCGCGGATGAAGGAACACCCTTGGGGGGAGAAGAAGACTTTTTTTGGGTGGAATTAGCCTGCGATCACGCCAGATTAGGAAGATGAAGGAAGCTAACCCTAGCGGCAAGATTCGCGAGAGGAACACCAAACAAAAGAAGATGAAGGAGCGAATGAGCACAGTGCGCAGAAAATCGTCTCATTCGCACCTGGCTTCATATTTATAGGGAGCGATGCCAGTTTTCGCTTTGAGCGGGAAAGCACTTCGCCCTCCGCATAACTTGGGGTTGCCCTAGGGCATGCTTCAAGATGGGCCTAAGGCCGTGCGCGGTGAATCACTGTGCATAGGCTCAATTGGGCCAAAAACTAATTTGGGAAATGGTATGCTCCATGATGGGCCAAGAGCCAATGACCACATTAGACGGGATTTGGGTACTTTCCAAACATAAACATCCTCTTACGATATGCCTCATGACAGGTCGTATGTTGGATACCGTTCGAAACGGGACCAGATATCATAAAGATAGTTTAGAACGCAAAATCCAGTGGTATGCCTCATGACAGCCAATAGTGTGGTGCTCGTCCACAGTATTTCTGACTAAAAGCCAACTTGAGCGAGATATTCTCCATGCCGAAGTCGCGGTCGATCCGAGAAATCGGGTTGGGAACCACTCGGAATAGCGCCACGTGGAGCTCTGTCGAGTCCTTCACGGCCTACTCGCTTACTACAAAGCACTCAGCGGCATAAAAGACTAGTCGGGAAGCCTCGGAAGTAAGAAGAAAATTTGACCGTGGAGCACTCGGGGGCTACTATGGGACATATACGTCCAGGTGTCTGCATGGCAGGCCAACGAGGCTCAACCGGACATGGATGGGTCGGGCCGATTGCAGAAGGGTAGAAGCCACAAGGGGCGTGCCAAGACGTGCCCAATAAGGAAGTCCCAGAGATGGCAACCGACTCGGATTAGGTAGGATACGATTGTAATCTAGTCCGTTATGACATGGATAAGAACAGGAGTTATAATCCCTACTTTGTATCCGAGTAGGACTCTCTTTTGTAACCGCCTTCCTTTGCTATATAAAGGGAGGGGGAGAGGGAACATAGACAGACAATCTCATCAGTAATTAGCTAGCCACAAATAATTTCAGAGCACAGGACTAGGGTATTATCTCCTCCACGAGAGCCCAAACCTGTATACATCCGGTGTCCCGTGCTACCATCAAGTTTGGATCTAGCGCCTAGCCCCCTTTTCTTTATTGCTGACAACAAACGTCGACACCTGCCTTCTGACCTCTCTCCTCCCTTTGCTTGTTGCCATCTTGACAACACGCATCAATCTTTTTGTTCCTTGCACGACATGACCGCCATGGACATAGAGTTCCTTGTACTGTAGTTCCTTGTATGTGGTGATTGCCTCAACCTATGTATGAATATTCTTTCAAGTCGATTCGTCAGTTATGAACTTATGATTATTTCCATCACACTTATGATTTTTGACCGACATCAACATTTCTTGTCGAAATGTAGTTCTTATATAACCCAATCCCAAGCCTGTAATTGAGGATACTTCCAATCCGAGCCCGAGCCGTTATCTAAACATCGAGCCTATCACTGAAGTTGCCGAGGTCTCCACCTCTGTAGCAGATGATGCTCCCGCTGCAAGACGTCGAGGCCGAGGAAAAACTAAAAAGCCTGAAGGCTGGTATACCATCTTGGAGGTGTCAAATTCTAGGGCCCCTGTTGCACCACAGAAGTTAGCAGCAAAGCACAGGTCAACACGCGGGTACATCGTAAGGGATAAAGTACCAATCACCTATTTGGATTGGCACAAAGTGCCCCACGCCACCAAAGAGGATCTATGGACAGAGCTGAAAGAAACGTTTGAATTCCCCGAAGGAGTCGAAGAGCTCGTGCGTCGCGATGCATTGATGACCATGGATGTGGCATGAAAGAACTTCAAGGCGAGGCTGAATACAAACTATGTGAAGAAAAACCGGTCAGCCATCGGAGACTACCCAAAATTAGAGCCATATTGGGATGAGTTTGTGGCGATGAAGCAAGATGAAGCGGCAATGAAGTCCAGTGAGGACCGCATAAACATCGTAAGGAGGAATACTCACCCCCACATGCTAGGCACTAGTGGGTACACCTGTAAAATTCCTCAATGGGAGAGGCAGGAATTAGATGCAGTCCGATTGACTAGCGCAAGTCCCTTGACTGGACTACCAGACCGAGTCAAGCATTACGTGCTAGCGAGGGCATCTATCACGTCTAGTGGGACCCTATCATTTAGAAGTAGCGATGATGAAGTAATGTCGCAAAGAGTTCAGTAGCTGCACGCTGAGTTCAGCTAAGGAAATTTCCACCCAGACAAGGAGAAAGACGAACTAACGGCGGCCTTGAGAAACAAAGAGCACCCTAGTCGGACACGAGGAGTTGGGGTCAAGGTTCCCTGGAAGATGGGATTTTCAGAGCACGGAGACCCTAGTCGGAAGAGGGCCAAAGAAGAGCGTGCCGCAAACGAATTGGAAAAGATGAAGGAAATAGTTCTTCGAGAACTACAAGGCACCATACAAGAACAATCTTTGAGAACTACAAGGCACCATACATGAACACGTTCAACAACAAGTATAAGAAGCCAGGCACCAGTCGCAAGTCCACAACGTTCTCTCCAGCCCTACGAATTGTCGCAGCAGTTGCGCGTCCACGCCATTAGTAGACTGGATAACACCCAATATCCTGTGGACGACATTTAAGACCTCACACCTTGCCAGCTCAATGTGCCCGTCATGAACATATCCTTGCAAGCTGGTACAGGAATAGCTTATCCATGCCAAGAAGGGGGTGTTCTGCACAGCTCCCCGATAGTGCCAGGTTTTGCAAAGGTCCAGGTGGACATGGTACTTCCATAGTTTGCAGACATCACGCTGGAATTTCCCTACAATGACGAGATTACAACTCTAGGAAGTGCCGTCCACTCATTCATCTAGTGGCGCAAGCGTGACATCGTCTTGGAGCATGTACTGTCTGCCTCTCCTGCATTAGAAGTCGTGCTACCATCACTAGCACCTGAGCCTCAAATGGCAATGAAGGAAGATGAAGCTCCCAAGAACATGGCTAGTGTGAGTACTTCACAGGACAAATTAATTCCAATCCTTGATCCGAAGAAATGGCACATTAGACAAGCTGTATTAGCTAGATCAGGCAAGGCCAGAATAAAGTACGATGTGGTGCTAGCAAAAAGTAAGGGCAAGGAGAATACTGAAGTACAAGATAATGAAGAAAGGTTGCCATTCGAGGTGGGGAAGCCGTTAGTCACCACTTCAAAGTTAAATAGCCTATCGCTAATGATGCGGCGATTACTTGCCTAGTACATGGAGTGATCAAACCAAGAGGTACTCCCGAAGCTTATCACTGCCCTTTTTTGAGAGAAACATTTTCACAATGAGGGAGTTGGCTGTTTCATGATAGAATTCGATAACTTGCACAACTTGTTCTATCACGACGCCCTCGACATATCTTTTTTGAGATGCTGGTCACTGTAAGTGTCTAATATATAAATCATGGTCTACATTTATGTAATATCGATAAATGTCATGTCTAACTTTTTCTTTATCTAGATACGAGATAATCGAACTAAGAAGAACCCAGGGACTAGTTGGATTCCTCGACCCGGGAACAATCTGCCAGGAGGAAATCACAAGAGTACCAAAGGAGGTCGAGGATTACGTATATAATACTTTGATCAAGCTATAAGACAAAGAGTTTATACTTTTACCATAGAATTTTAAGTAAGTTAGTTTCTCACTAGCTAGTTAAATTACTCATTGATTTTGTTCTTTACTTTGATCTTAGGACTGATGACTATGGCATCATACCCGTGTATGTAGCTTCCATTGGATTATCATAGTAATTACTCCAGAGAAGAGCAAGATGCTGATCATGGACCCGCTGGATAAAAATAGAAAAGACTACGAAGACATGATAACTCTAATGAATAAGGCGTTCAAAAGATATTGTAAAAAGAGCTCAAGATACCGCCCATACCACAAATCCCTTTCAATCCGTACTAAATTTCTGGTATGCACGCAAGCAATATTCTTATATCGAATTTCGTAGTAAATAACTCGTTCCATGACATTTTAGTATATTCAATTTTTACAGTGTCACAAGCAGCCGCAAGGCACAAATTTATATAGATACTTCGTGTGCCAATACATGAGCGAAATCTTAGGTTCTACAGTAATAAACAATGACGTAGATGTTTGTTATGCTTACATCACAAATTGATTCACACCACTCAATTTTTATGTACTCTGAGATTTATTTTTCCTATTTATAGCGCCTCAAGTTGCCTACAAGAGGACTGCTTCCTATTGAAATCCAAGCCATTCAGGGACAACTCACCTACTTCATCATGAAGGAAATCATCAACCCAAAAGGCGAGTTTCATGACAAAGACAACAACAATCCAGTCATCCATACTCATTTTACACATCCCGTGTCTCCAACCAATAGTGAAGACTAGCAGGCTTGTAGTTTAGAAAAACAGAAGCCTCAACCAGAACAAGAATCACAAGAACTTTTGATTTCCTAAATAAAGCTTGCAGAAATTTGGTAGATGTGATCTTGGTTCACCAAGAAACTTGATTCCCGAAAGGATCAACGAGATTGATCTCAAAGAATCGATCTTTCTGTCCAAGAAGAATGAACACTTTAAGAAAAACAGAAAGAATAGGGAAGTCGGTGTAAAACTTGCTACTGATGAAAAGATCTGGGAAGTTGAAACATAGCAAGCTACAGGGGCATAGAAATGAAATACAAGATCAATCAACTCAAGAACGCAAAAAACGCAAGAAAGAATGCAGACGGAAGAATCAACTTGCGTAAAGTAAATTGCGTAACTTAAATTGCAGAAAGTAACTTGTAACATCCCAAATTTCGCCATTGTGAATTTCATAAGTTATTTTGAGTTTTTGAGAATTTTTGGAATTTATTTGGATTTAATTGGAATTTCTGGAAATTAATATTTCTTTGGGAATTAATTAAATAATGAAATTTTTTGCAAAATATAAATGAAATTATTTTATTTGAGTTCAAAATGTTCCAAAATAGTTTCTAGAATTTTTTTGATATTTTAAAAGCCCCAAATGATTTATTTAAATTCCTGGAATTATTTTTATTCGTAAAACACAGGAAAACTAATGAACGATGATTAGGTCGAGCTCACATCAGGTCTTGCCGCCAGCCCAAATCGAGGAGAACCCTAATCGGTGCTAGAAATCCGTCGTTGATTTTGCATCGGGTGGTTCGGAAGATGCCTCGTCATGTGTGCTTCGAAGGCCGTGGATTCGTTGCCACGTGCACGGTGGAGATTGAGCCACGTCGCCTTACTACCGTTTCTGGTAAAGCCGTCGCCGCGCGTTACGGCCGGGGATTACGCATGCCATTCGCCGATGTGTTTCCTCTCTGCCTTCATTACCTAGTGCAGCGTGTAGAGCACTCCCTTCCGCACATTTTGCATCCTCTCACGCCTCCTGAGACACACCGTTGAAAGGACAAGGTATGTCGCCTAGAGGGGGGGTGAATAGGTGAATTAAAAAATTTAAAACTAAATCGCAGTGGAATACAAAACTTCGGAATGTCCGAATAATACTTCGGACTGTCCGAGTGGTTCGGATAGTCCGAGATTATATTCGGATAGTCCGAGATTATTTGGAGTATCCGAAGTTCTATTCGGATATTCCGAATCCTCCATAGCACATAGCTCGCAAATGATATCTAGGCTATTTGGGGGATATTAAATACACCAAATTAAACTAGTTAGCCTAGAATACTTGAAGCAAATAGAGGTCTAGTCGAAAACTCATTAGAAAAGTAGATCGGACAATTTCAAGATTCAAAATCAAATACTAAAGCAAGAGTAAGAAGCAAACTTGGAGACTAAGATTTTTCACCCGAAGTTCGGATCCTTGAGGGGATCCTACGTCTCCGCTGAGGCGGCTCGGTCACACTTGAGCCGGGTCTCTTTCAACCCTTTTCCTCCCTGTTGCACTTTGCACTCATGGCGTCTTGTCACCCAAGACACGGGGTCTCTTTCAACCCGCTAGCCGCCTGTTGCACCTTGCACTTGCCGGCCACTTCTTGATTCCTTCCCTGGAGGCGGAATCGACCTTCACAAACTTCCCACGGCCAACCACACAAAGCTCCGGTGGCTCAGAGGCTACCTCCTAGACGCCTAGGAGTCCTCAACCTCCAAGAGTAACAAATGCTCACGAAGAACAAGCTTGGAGATGAAATCAAGTGCTCAAACTCAAATCCAACTCAATCCTAACACCTCACTCCTCAAACTCTTCCCAACCCTTCACACAAAAAAGGATCACTTAGATCTAAGGGCAAAGAGGTGTTTTGGGGGCTCAAGAACAAGAGGATAGCTTCTCAAATCAATGGGGTAAGAGCCCTTCAAAATGGGGAGGATGGGGCTATAAATAGAGCCCACAAAAACTAGCCGCTTTCCTCAACGCTCAGGTCAGTTCGACAGTCCGAGCTCAAGTTCGATAGTCCTAACGCATCAAACTCGAAGAAACAGAGAATTCACTTCGATAGTCCGAAAATATGTTCGGATAGTCCGAACATTCGGATAGTCCGAGTTCATCTTCGGATAGTCCGAACTGGCACTGAGCAGCCCGACGAAAACGAGCATAACTTTTGATTCCGGACTCCAATTTTAGTGATTTTGGACTCTATTGAAAGCTAAGAACAAGGGCTACACAACTAACAAGGTCTCTCTACCCAAATCTTAAAGGATAAATCCAGATTTCACCAAGAATCCAAGAGAGACCTACAATTCTCACTTTTCGGCACCACCAACACCACTCTCTCTCTAAGTTTCACAAGGATGGATCACTTGAGCACTTGACACACCTAAAAGTCATTCAATGGAGCATCCTTCTTAATAGTACGGCAATCCTTAGACTCAAATTAAACCGAGAAATCTAAGTCTTACATTCAATCCGCATGCCGTCTTCTCCGTGGATGCAATGTGCATGATGTCTTTTACCAAATGATTGATGACATCTTCGCCTTGTCCAACTTGACTCGATTCACCTCATGAGACTCTCGTCCTATCGACCTTGACTTGATCATCATCTCCGACGATCTCCACACCAAGTCGATCTTGACTTAGTCCTCAACTCTTGGTGACACCGCCGTCTTGTTGACCTCGGCTTAACGATCATCCTCCAAGATACCTTGGTCATCATACACACACGGGACCTAATTCTTTCCAAACCACTCATAAAAGACATTAGTCCCAAAAGCTCAATAGATATGAATAAATTGATATTTGTGAGCAGTTGATTACCACAAGTGTTTCATATGAAGAAGCACAACATAAATGGAAACACTTGATATAAGAAATACTCTCTACTAAGTGCATCATGATGAATATGTAATTGATCTATATGCACTAGAGAGATAATCGTCAATATGATGAATCAATTAAAACATGGCAAGGATCACAGTCTTTACTTAAATGAAACACATGATAGAATATACATCAATTGTACATGTGCAAATAATATTTTGAATAAGAGTAAATATGTGATCCAACTCTAGATTAAACTTCACTAAGAGAAGTACATGAGAAGATACGCAACTAAAACATGCATGCACCAAGTCAATCTATAGCAATGTGAAGTTTAACTCTAGTTAATACATGCATACTAAAAGCAAAGCACATAATGAACTCAAGTGAATATATATGCACAAATAAATATGATATGAACCAATGTGCATATATATAATCAACATGTTACTTGGAGTTCACTATGCATTTGCACAAAAGGAATACAATAACAAATATAGAAGGGATACCGAGATTGCATACCTTATCTTTACTTAACCATCCATTTGATTTTCCTCTAAATAGATGAGACTAATACACTAATACTCAACTTGGCAATAAACATGTTAGTCTCATTAGCAATATAATCATATTAGAGGTTTGTCATTTGTTAAGAACTAAGTTAAGCATTTACACAATTACATAGATTGTTATTATATGCGTTTGTCATTAATCACCAAAATAACATTAGTGCCTAAATGCACTTTCAACCGTAGCGCCCACGCGAGCTCGCCGTAGTCCCGAGATAATTCTGCCGTCTTTGCGCTGACTCCGGTTATTCTCCGCCGTCTTCGAGGTCACCGTCAAGTTGCCTGCGTCGAGCCGCGTCCGAGGAGCCATCTCGAGTCACCGGAGGAAGCCCCAAACGCCGTCGTCGCCATCATCTTCTTCCTCTCCGGCAAGAACCGTGCCGCCGTGCCATCACCGCCAGCCCGAACTTCGTCAGCCGTCCGATCGTCGCCGAACGACCACGATTCCGCCACGTCGTCGCTGCAACAGTAAGTCTCATCTTCAAACTGTGGCCGTTAGATTTGATCGTATGGTTCTTGTCGTGCCATGTAGCAGTAGTGAATTGCGTAGGATTGAATAAATGTGATCCGTAGAATTTCAGTCGTGTGGTAGCGATGCATCCATGCGTCGCGCACCGGGGTAACCACGTAGCGGATCGTGATGCGCAAGATAGATTTAATCTGGGCTGTTGAAGTTTGAATAAATGGATCTGATTTCACTGCGTGCCAGGCCAGTCCTGAGTTGATGCGTGTCACACGGAAACCGAAGAGTCAGCGCCGCTGCCTCGGTCGACGTCACCCGATTAACCGTAGCCGTCCGATCGGGATCCAATGGCTGCGGTGAAACCACGTGTCAGCTCCCGGGTAAACCAGAGCCGAATCGTCGCATTGATCTCGACCATTCGTTTTAAATCGGACGGATGAGATTGAATCAAGTTTCGGTTAATAGTTTAGCGCCGCGTGTCGCATCCAGATCGTGCCACGTGTCATGCTGACATCATCAGTGGGACCCACATGTCAGTCGTGGTACTGTGGATGCTGACGTCATCTGTGACGTCATCAGTGGGGCCCATGTGTCAGTGGAGGTACTGTTCCGTAGACCGAGTTCATGGTGGACCAAACCCGAATGGTAGACCAAGTCTATGGACCGGCTGACGTCATGCTTGCGCAATAATTCGATTTCTTTTAGAAAAATAATTTGGTGGAAATTCAATTCGGTGATGACGTCATGCTGACGTCATATTTCCGAATTTCCCGTATAGAAATAAATAAAGAAATTTGGTTTATTCTTTTTAATTGATTTTTAAACTTCAAATGACTATAACTTTTGCGTTTTAACTCCGATTTGAGTGATTCCAATTTCTAAAAATTTGTAAAATCAAGGTCTATTTATTGGTAAATTTTATGGAATTTTTATAGTTGATTTTTCTCTCTATAAATTATGTTTATTGTGTGTATATTTATTTCGAGAAGACGTTGATTTGCCGGAGAGATTCGAGGGAGAATTTCCAGTGCAAGACCAATCTCTAGATCAGGATCAGCCACTGTTTGAAGGCAAGTTATGCGTTGATCATTTTGCTCCTAAGTTTTAAAATGTATTTTGATTCAAACTATGCATGCTAAATTAATTAAAAATGGATTTAATTAATTTGGGTAAATTAGTTAATCAACCTATCTATTATTGCCTCCTTGACTGTAATATTTGTATGCCATGATTCATTTGTTGCCTAAGTGATAATAATAGTTGGATGTAATGATATGCCAACACGGAGGCTAGACCGTGAATAGTTGCTTAGCTTTGCATATATCGTGAATAATCTTTTAAAAATACAAAAGCAATATTGACTAAAGAAATAATGAATGAATTTTGGTAAATGGTGGAATGTGGTTGGTGATGACGTTGAAATGTGGAGACCTGTGTGGTTCTACATGGAGGTTGAATTACTAGCATGTGTTGCACCGTAAACTAATCTGGGGTGGGAAATGTTTTAGACTGAGGCTAGTGGACCGAGACTTTGTGCCAGGGGAAGCCTGTGTGGCAATGAGGTGGCTGTGTACCAAACTTTTGGGAAAAAGGAAGTCTTGCCTTGGTCAGTTAAGGACTTAACCTTGCAAGTCTTTGAACTGAGTCAATCATACAACCACATGTCGGGTATGGGACAGTCCTAGTTGAGTATGATTCCGAAGTCTTAGCATATGAGACCTCAGGTGGGTTTTGGTAACTGTGAATGTGGAAAGAAGGGTGTAGTGTTTACCGGATCGGTCTTACATCTCTTCAATGGTATACGTTGGTTCTGTGATTTCCGCTCAAGGTGAGGGAAGGGATAGTGGGAACTATATCGAGGTACGATGCGAGGATGGAAGTTTCGGAAAGACTTTGTTATGGTTACTACCTCGAGTGGTGTTTAACTATATCGTGTGGGTAAAGTGTATAACCTCTGCAGAGTGTACAAACTATTCGAATAGCCGTGTTCACGGTATTGAACATTGTTTGGGGATTACAGTTAAGGGTTAGATCTTTGAAAATAAAATGGGAATGAATGGCTGTGTGCTAGGGATAATTGTGAAATTTGACTCAGGACTGTGTGTCAAAAATATGTGGAAAAACAATTTGAGAAATATTGATGCAATGCAAAACAACCAATTGAGCTATTCCTTTGTAACAAGCCATGCATGTTGTAATAGAATTGCATTCTGTGCATGACTTGTTGAGTACGGTGTGAACTCACCCTTGCGGACAACAATTTACTAGAGGAGTCTATGCCTGTTTGGGAAGAGGAGTTTGTCGAGGAGCCAGAGAACTAGGGAGTAAGCCTCGTCAGATGCCTGTGGCAAAGTGATGAGTCTTCACGATGTTTATTTTCCGCTGTTGTTTACTTGATACTCTGAATAATGTAAGCCCTGCGTGGCAGACTATTTGTAAGGTGACCATAAGGTCGTGCAACTCGTTTATATACATGTTTGAAGTATTTTATTATTATTCCGCTGTCTATGATTGTGGTACTTTAACCCTGTTTAAGCCTGTGTGCACTAGCGTGATCCTGGACTAGTGCAGAATACACAGATGGTCCGGATTTGCAGATTCGGGTCCCGACATAACTTGCATAAAATAAATGATAGAAGGTAAAATGCAAGTATTGAAATCTTTGATATGAATCTTGTATTCCTGGAAGGGAGGTTACAAAGCCACACACACAAAAATGGGCAAAGCTCAATAGAGCACTCAAAACCTCTAAAACCCTTCTGGGATCCCCTACCAACCACCACCTGGTTGAGGGAGGCATCCCTCCATATTTATACAACTCTTGGGCCACTTACCACCCTTAGATGCAGCTCTCAACCCTAGAGACTCATCTAAGGGCTAGGAAGCACACACTCACATAGCCTGCAAGGGGAAACCCTAAACCCGCTAACACAGGGTTTTCTTGCATGGCTCTCAAAGCATACTATTAGACCCGCTATTCCTATCAACTAGACTGTACTCCAACAGTCCTCATTGATCCTTGCAGCATCTAGCTAGTATCTGTTCTTTCCTTGCCTTCTTGGCTTGCCTGAACTCCATCTCTGGTCATCTTCCAACGATCTCCCAACCATTCTGGACCTCCGACGCACCTCGCCTAGTCCCGGTCACCTTCCGCCTCACCAAGACCCAGCACCATCGTCCTGCAACCATCAAAGACAAGGAAACTGTGGAGTATATAGACCGGTATCTCAGATGGCAGTAGTGAGGACCACCTAAGAGGGAATGGGCCAAGCCGACTACATGAAGACGGGTATTGCTCAGAGGCAGCCGACATGCAACAAGGAAACCTCAAGATGGAAACCAACACGCTTAGGAGGATACAATTGTAATCCTAACCGCTATCATGTTTAACGGATATGAAAGGGATACAATCTCCACCTTGTAACCGATTAGGACTCTCCTTTGTAACCACCCTCCTCCACTATATAAAGTGGGTGGGGAGGAGGAGAGGGAGGACCAGAACACAACATCATCAGCTATAAGCTAGCCACGTATAATTCCAGAGCACAGGACTAAGGTATTATCTCCACCGCGAGAGCCTAAACCTGTATACATCGTGCGTCTTGTGCTACCATCAAGCTTCCGATCCAACGCTTAGCCCCCTTTTAATTATTGTCGGTAACAAACCTCGACTGTTGGCGCGCCAGGTAGGGGCTGCGCTTGGATCGATCTCAGCAAGCTCGATGGCGATCTTCAGCAAAAACATGGCTACCTTCACGCCGGCCCAGGCGTTTCGCTTTGGAAGTCTGGATCTCATCGCCGACAACCTCGACAAGCTTGCTCTCGGACTCGGACCAGATCCAATCTGGGAGAGACTTCATTGATACTTCATCCGGACTTCCGCTCGGTCGGAGCGCCATGCCATCTACTCACGAGTAGTAAGTCGGGCCGACTTCCGATTCGGATACTGAAGGAATCGATCCAAACATCTCGGATGCAATCGTCATAGCGGCTTTTTCGAAAGGAGTCGCGATGCCAACTTGATCAAGAAGATGTCCCGAGGCCGACTATGGTAAAAGAGATGTTCAGATTAGCGATCGCTTACGCCGCGCTTCGAAGCGCCAACTTCGCACGGCCACGAACCCACGCTCGCGCTTCGAAGCGCCAACTTCGCACGCGCCAAGAGCTACGCCGCGCTTCGAAGCGCCATCTTCAAGACGCTAAGAGTTTACGCCGCGCTTCGAAGCGCCAATTCGCACGCTAAGAGCTACGCCGCGCTTCGAAGCGCCATTTTCGAAGACGCCACGAAGTTTACGCCGCGCTTCGAAGCGCCAACTTCGCACGGCTAAGAGCCGCGCTGCGCCGAAGCGCCATCTTTCGCACGGCCACGAAGTTTACACTCGCGCCGAAGCGCCAACCGGCACGCGGCCAAGAGCTACGCCGCGCCATTTAGCGCCAACCGGCACGGCTAAGAGCCACGCCGCGCTTCGAAGCGCCATTTTCGCACGCTAAGAGTTTACGCTGCGCTTCGAAGCGCCAATTTCGCACGTTAAGAGCTACGCGCGCTTCGAAGCGCCATCTTCGCACGGCCAAGAGTTTACGCCGCGCTTCGAAGCGCCAACTTCGCACGCTAAGAGCTATGCTCGCGCCGAAGCGCCATTTCGCACGGCCACGAAGTTTACGCCGCGCTTCGAAGCGCCAACTTCGCACGCTAAGAGCCACGCCGCGCTTAAGCGCCAACCGCACGACGCCACGCCGCCGCGCTTCGAAGCGCCACTCTTCGCATGGCTAAGAGCTAATGCTCGCGCTGAAGCGCCACTTTTCGCATGGCCACGAGCCAACGCCGTGTTTCGAAGCGCCACTTTTGACGCCACGCGCTTACGCTCGCACTTCGAAGCGCCACCTTCGCATGGCCACGAGCCACGCCGCGCTTCGAAGCGCCACCTTCGACACGGCCACGAAGCCACGCCGCGCTTCGAAGCGCCACCTTCGCATGGCCACGAGCCAACGCCGCGCATACGCTTCGAAGCGCCACTTTCGGCATGGCCACACGCTTACGCCTGCGCCCAGCGCCACCTTCGCTCGACTATAAGCCTATGCTCGCGCTTATGAGCAAGGACGGCACGATTGTCAAGAACACATGGAGCATAGAGCGCTAAGTCGCTTACTCTATTATGTCATTATGAATAAAATTGTTGGCTTTTTTGACTTGCTACTTAGTTGATCCACAACTAAGCAGTAAGTCGGGGGCTACACCTAATAGTGTGCGCATGCACACATCTTTTTCTGAGTTGTATTTTTCTTAACGATTGCAAATGAATCCGAAAAGCAATTCCAAGTTGTGAAGCTCGACCCCATGAACAATGAACTTTAGTCACCCAAAACGCTGCGCTCGGAAAAAGAGCCATGAGCCGACTCCGACGCCGGGGCTAGATTAGTCGGGCAGAGTGCTTAAACAAAAAAGAATCAAACCACTCGGATGAATTCAAAATCAATAAGGAAAAGGAGTAAAAAACTCTAAACCAGTCGGACATCACATCCGAGTGAATTGTTTTTATATTGCCTAAGTTCTGCATATACATGATTTCGTGGCTACTAAATTTGGATGCGACGCTGTGGGCCAACGCTCAATGACGACATCAACAACTTCGCATTTAATGAATTTAAAGGGAGCGGCCAATTTCGCTTTGAGCGGAAAAAGCGCTTTTGACTTCGTATCGCTTGGGATATGCCAAGATTCCAATAATTGGGCCGGGTACCACTGAAAGTTCAACGCGGAGCTTTATTGAGTCCTTCACGATCTTTTGCCTACAACAGGCCCTACCGAAAGAAAACCACGAAGTCGCATCAAGAATCGGAAGCACTTTCGGCGTGAAGCATGACTCGGCTTGGGCTGCAACCAAGAAGGCGACAATTCGATCGCAAAGCACTCTGGGCTATCAGGAGTATATAGACCCGGTATCTCCGATGGCAGCCGTGAGGACCACCCAAGAGGGAATGGGCCAAGCTGACTACATGAAGACGGGTATTGCTCAGGAGGCAGGCCGACATGCGCAACAAGGAAACCCCGAAGATGGAAACCAACCTGGCTTAGGGAGGATACAATTGTAATCCTAACCGCTATCATGTTTAACCGATAAGGAAAGGGATACAATCTCCACCTTGTAACCGATTATGACTCTCCTTTGTAACCACCCTCCTCCACTATATAAAGTGGGGTGGGGGAGGAGGAGAGGGAGGACCAGAACACAACATCATCAGCTATAAGCTAGCCACGTATAATTCCAGAGCACAGGACTAAGGTATTATCTCCACCGCGAGAGCCTGAACCTGTATACATCGTGTGTCTTGTGCTACCATCAAGCTTCCGATCCAGCGCTTAGCCCCCTTTTAATTATTGTCGATAACAAACCTCGACAGAAACCTTTCACATAGCAATGCCCACAATCATATTTGCTGACTATCTCAAAATAGTCAAACACAACTTAACAAAAATCAGTCGGCAAACCCATATACTCAAGCCCACTCAGCTGAAACGCTTGCCTAGCCACAAGGCTAATTCACCTAGCTAACCACTTAGTTAACCACTCGGCTAACAACCTGGAGAACCACTCGGCTCACCACCTGGTGAGTCCTTAACAACCCCTTGATTACAGCAAGGTACTCAACTCAGAAGGAAACCTGTCGAGAAGCTAAAAATCACGCAGCAAGGACTGGAAGTACTCGACACTCAGCCTTCACCAAAGGAAGAAAACCAGTCAAAAATCTAGACGCACTTAGCAAAGATAGGAACAACTCGGAACACAGTACCTAGCAAAGAAACCAATCGGAAAGCTGGAAGAACTCAGCAAAGGCTTGGCAACACTCGGCACTTAGCAAACAGCTAAGAAAGAGAACCAGTCAAGGAGCTAGAGAAATTCAGCAAAGAAACACGACTTAGTTGAGAACTTTATCAAAATGCTTCAAGACAAATCTGACTCAGATCAACCTTTCAATCTAGTCAGCTATTCATCAGATCAACCTTTAATCTAGTATTTTACTCATCGGATCAACCTTTAATCTAGTCAATTATTCATCACACAAAGGTATAGACCTCCACATGGTCTTTCACTCGGGCAGCGAGGGACAGTCCAGAAGAAGCGACGTGCGACGGGGAATCTCAGGGAGGGTGTGGTGGCGCCTTAAATAGCCTCGGGAGGCGGGCCCGTGCGTGGAATCCGAGAGCGGCAATTAGGGTTAGGGTTTCGAGCAGCGGTGGAGCAACGTGGCTGCTTCTCAGCCATCCATGAGACACGGATCAGGTGGCGAAGCGTGCGTGGGCTGGCTGGGCTAGGCGAACGCGCAAGGTGGGCCGACGCGGAGTGGGACGAGTGAGGGAAACCAGGCCAGAATAGGGAGCAACGGAGCGGGCCAAGGGATGAATAGGAACTAGGCTAGGAAAGGAATTCGGCCCAAAGATGATTTTGTGAAAATAAAACATTTTCCAATTTACTAAATTCTACAAATGTGAATAAATCCGAATAAATTCAAAGAAATATCAATTAAATTCAGAAAAAACTCCAAAAATACAAAAAAATTCCTTGAAGCACAAGGAACCCAAAAAAACTGGAAATCTTTGTTTTGACGCATAGATTAATCAAATTAAATCTTTTCCTTATTAGAAAATTCAGGTTAAGCTTTGCTTAATTCAAGAAAAAGGCAAATGGTTCATTTTCAACTTTAAACATTCCAAAACTCAAATTTTGGGATGTTACACTTTCATAACAACAAGGTTGCCTTTAGAAATCTTAAGAACACCATTTTCACTGGTATATTTATAACCCAAAGATTCTATTGTGCCCAAAGAAATAAGGTTTCTTTTCATTCTGTGAACATGGCGAACATTTGAAAGAGTCCTAACAGTACCATCGTCGGTTTTGATTTGAATAGAACCGATGCCAACAATTTCTAGCAGAGACTCATCAGCAATCATAACTTCTCCACTACCAACAGATTTATATGTAGAAAACCACTCATTATATGGAAAAATATGAAAAGTGCAAGGTGAATCAACAATCCATGTAGTTTATTCTTCAAGTTGGAAGTGATAATTAGAGCCTCTCCATCGGATTCATTTTCAACAAGACTAGCCTCAGCAGGTTTATCAGAATGTGTCTTTTTATCTTTATTTGCCCTATTTTTTAACTTGTAACATTGAGCAATAACATGACCAGGTGTCTTGCAATAATGGCAAAAATTGTTGGGTTTACGTCCTCTTGACTTAGATCTAGACTGTGATCTATGAGAATTGCCCTTATGTGAAGTTCTACCTCTAACCATTAACCCCTCAGTTTTAATTTCTGAGTGAGAATCAATTTCAAATTTCTCCTTAGACAATAGATTTGATTTAATATTCTCAAAGCTAAGAGTATCATTGTTGCTATAAAAGCATAATTTCCTTAAAATGCTTAAAGGTAGTAGGCAAAGAGGTGACCAACAGAATAGCCTTATCTTCATCATCAATTTTCATCTCTAATTTCTCAAGATCAATTATGAGTGAATTAAACTCATTAAGATGAGACTGAATAGAGGTACCTTTCGCCATGCGAATTGTGTACAGACGTTCTTTAAGGCGCAATTTGTTGGCGAGACTTTTCTTCATGTACAAGTCCTCCAATTTCTGCCACAGTTTTGCAGCGGTAGTCTCATAGATAACTTCACACAGAATATTTGTAGACAAACTGAGCTGTATGGCGGAGAGGGCTTTTTGGTCAAGTTCTTCCCATTGTTCATCTATCATTATCGTCGATTTAGCTGAAAGTGCCTTTCTGACGCTCACTTGTGTTAGAACGACTTTCATCTGAAACTACCATATTGAAAAACTGATCTTGCCATCAAACTTCTCAATGTCAAATTTAGTGGATGACATGGTGGAGAATAAAATTGCAGATAAAAAATATGACAGGTTCTAAAAAAAACTTTCTGGTGCACTGTGGGTGCATGAAACAATTTTTCTGCATGCTTTGGTACTCCTTGAGCACGCGAAGCAATTTTCTGTGAAGCCAATGGACTTAATCAAATGGAATCAAATCCAGTTATTTGATCTGATTGTCCAAGCACGAAAAATACGATTCGACTGTTTCTCGGGCAGAGGCGCAGAGCTCTTCACAAGTGCACGATTACCAAGCCTTACAGAAGACTTTGGAGCCGAACCTAAAAAAAGATTAAATCCCCCTCTAGATTGGATTCAAGTCTGGCTGGAGCAAACCGATCTGTCTTTTCTTGGTTGCTCTCATGAGAGTTCCTCACAAGTGCACTTTTAGTCCACACTCCACAGGCTTCCTTGGATAGAATCCTTGTCACAGCTAGTGCGCCAATGAGTGTAGAGCCACTAGACATGTAGATGCGCAAGGAAGAAGAGCAGGTAGTAGTCGGCGAGGAGTTCAGCGAATGACCTACTTCCCTAATGTGCTATGAGCGATCGAGATTAGATCGCGTGAGTAGAATGAGTGAATTAGAAGGCTGAGAGTTCTTGATTAGTTGTCGGTAATTACTATAGCGGTAATTTTTATCGGATTACTTGTTGTTTACTGAGCGGGTGATTTGGGGAGGGAGTTTAAATACTGATGCATTGTGACGGAAGGAAGATATGAAATGATTTGCTGGTTCTTGCTTTACCCTTTAGTTTGTTTTCCTTCTCCTCTACTCTTCTTTGTCCTCCGTATCGTCGCTGATCTCACGCCTCTCAGCTCCAGCTGGTGGCCACGGGACATTACAAGGTTGTATCAGAGCCGTTGCAATCAGGGTTTAGGTCTGACTGGGCTATAAATTTTTTCTGGGCAAGGGTTAGGGAACTTGGAGTGGATTTTCACCACTTCAATCGATCCCTATAAAATCCCCAAATCTGGTTAGCCTGGTTTGACGATCGATCAACACGGCTCCTCCAAAGCCATCGGTTCAAACATAGTTCGTCCTAGCGGCGATGAAACAGGCCACAGAGCGAGAGGAGTGCTTCACTGGAATTAAGGAGAGTCTTGATCTCCTTTTTGTGTGGATGGAAATCATGGATACTACACAGCAATAACTGATGACGCGCACAGAGGTTACGGCAAGGGCGATCGAGCAAAGTTCGAAGGATCACCAACTTCTTGCTCATCAGATGGAGGCGACAGCGCAAGCCATCGCCTGGTTAACAGTGAGAAAGGTAATTGAACTCAATAGAGACGATGAAGCCAGTGGATCGGTACAGCCGGAGGCAGGGAGGGCGGTATTGACGCTAGCACCTCTAGGGCATTGGGCAAGATGCTCAGTTGGTAGTCCTTCTGAAACAAAGGGTCTTCATGGGCATCATCCGCGAGAATCAGGAGTAGGCATGATATCGAGACCCGAATAGGCAAATCCGGACCCTCTGTGTATACTGCACTAGTCCAGGATCACGCTAGTGCACACAGGCTCAACATTAGTGAATATCACAATCGTACACAACGTAAATATGATAAAAGACATAATATATTAAATATTACCAGTTGTATGACTTTATGGTCAACTTACTTAACAATGCCTCACAAGGCTGAACAACAAATTGAACTGCAGCGGAATGAAGACGTAGGTAACCCCTCAGTATACCACAGGTAACTGACAAGGCTCGCACCCTAAACATTCATCTCTTCATGGTACTCCTTCTTCAGCACTGATGATTTTGTAGGCAAGGGTGAGTACACCAACACGTACTCAACAAGTTGTGCACAGAATGCAATTCTACCATAGCTATATGCAAGGCTTATTCCAAAGGAAGGCTAAGTGGTTCATTTGCAACTAAGCAGCATTTAAAAACAAGTATAATATATAGATTGAAATGACAGTAAAACAATTAACAGTAATAGATAGATTCAACATTTCTCAAGTAAACCAAGTTTCTCAACCTAAACCAAGATTCAACTTTCCATGGCATCCTGCCAGCCATCCCAAGTGTTATTTTGCAAAAAGTCTAATCCCTTGATTGTAATCCCCGAGCATTGCTCAATACCGTGAGCACGGCTATCTGAATAGTTTGTACACTCTGCAGAGGTTAAGCACTTTACCCACACGACATGATAATCTCTTTGATGCCAAGCTATTAGCACACTTCCTTTGGTATGCCGGCGGAGAATCATGACAAAGCCTTTACAATGCTCTGTCTTAACTCAGTACTACTCGCTAAGGTTTCAACACCAAGGACAACTTTGTCCAAGGCCCCCTCTTGCGCCATCTGGGTTCATTAAAAAGGTGAACCACACCACCACGGTAGTACCAAAGCTAAGACATTACAAATTAATCAGCTAGGCTGCCCCATAACAACATGTGGTTGCATGATTGACTCAGGTCAAAGGCTCGCAAGGTGTCCTTATGGTTTGATCAAAGCAAGACATACACATACCCTTTGCCCATCGGGCCCACCCTAGCATCCTATCCTTGCCACTTGCTCCGACCCAAAATCATAATCACCCCAGTTGATTACCAAGCTCCACGTGCCATCAACAAGTCAATATCGTTGCGTGACATCCATTGCCACCACAACTCAATCTCATCGTATGACCACACATGACACACAAATTCAGAACATCGTTCCATATTCCATTAGTCAAGATTATTTATCAAAGTTCCATGTACATGTGATGACGTGGCATGGCTAAGCAATTCTAATTCCGTTCTAACCATCCATGTTGATTTCATTATTAACCAACTATAGTAACCAACCTAAGGTGACAATGAAGCATGGCATACAAATATCAAGGTAGGGTATAATTCAACGGGTATGTTAGCTAATCCCAAATTTAAGTTGAAAACATTTATACGCATAAAATAACATGCAATAAGGTAAAGCAAAATAGCAATTTTTCCTAACATGGGTGCAACATGATCAAAGCACAACTTGCCTTAGGAAAACCCTCATCCATGCTCTGGGCCTTGGTCTTGAGTTGATGAATCTCTCCCGGATGTATCGCACAATTCAACGCTCACGCTAAACGAGAGAAAATAGCAAATAAACACCAAGAACAAAGAACAAATAAATTCTAAAAATAAAAAAAAAGGTACCATTAGATAGATCTCTATTTTACAAATTTTTAGAAATTTGAATCACCTCAATCGGAGTTCGTATGAGGGAGTACGAGTCCTCGGAAGATTCAAAAACCTGAAATTTGGAAAATCAAATTATATACCGAATTATTTTTAATTGAAAACCGAATTACTGCGTCAGCGCCGATCTGGACCAACACGTCGCTGACACGTGGCATGGTCCATGGACCCGGTCCACAGAAATGCTTCAGCCCATGTGGACCTGACCCATACGGTCTATGTCGCCGACAGTGGGCCCCACAATGCTGACCTGTGCGCCTACGCTAGCAGCGATACCGACGACCAGATGGTGCCACATCAGCGCCCATGCCAGCGACAATTCAGCAGCGTGCCAGCGTGTCCGCCACGTGGCGACGAAGCTTCACGCCATGTCCTCCGGCGGCGCACACGGCCCTAGGGTCATCGCCGGCGGTCGGGGCTGATATCTACAGATTCGTCTCGGTGAGATGGATTCATTGACGCGAACGAACCTACGTTTTGCGTACGGGGACAAGGTCGGCGAGGTCTTCTTCCACGGCGGCGGCGGCCTCGGCGGTGAACTCCCTCTCTGGCGATGCTCCGGTGAAGATAGCGTGCGCACCAAATGCGCCTTGACGCGATGAGTACGAAGCTCTGGTTGGTGACTCGAAATGACCACCAACGGTGGCCAATCAGTGATGCAAAGCTCGCGGGGGCTCTCGGCGTCTTTCTCGAATTCCGGACAAATGGCGACAGCTCGACGGAACTCTCCTTAAGGCTCGGGTCTGCGGCGGTGACCTCGTGCTCCTTTATACGCTACGGTGGCGTATAAGGCAGGTCTCGGCAAGGAATTTACGGCGGCTACGGCGAGAATCAACGAAGTCTGGCTCGAATACGTCTTGGAGACGAAGACGCGGGGCCGCCCGATCTCCCGATCAACGGTTGAGAGTCGCCCAACGCGGAAAGATCTCTGCCACACGATTGCGATCCTACGATCAAGAAGCTAGGGTTTACTGCTAATCGCGATCAACTCCAACCGTTCGATGCACGATCTACGGCCACGCACAAGACTTGTAGAAATCAGGTGGAGCAGGCCGAACAGGACATGGGCCGAATGTGCACAGTGACTGGGTTGAGCCCATTACTGTTCACAAAGATTTTTCTATCTTTTCCTTTTAAAATAAATATGAAAAATATATTTGATTTATTTAAGGCAATAAAAATACTCAAAAAAATTCCAAGAAAATCTCAAAAATACTTTGAGACATTCTGAGCTTTAATAAAATATTTTTGGCAAAACTTTATTTTAAACTTTTCTATTTATACTTAATTCTTGGCAAAAGGTAATATATTTTAATTTGAAATAATTCCAATAAATCTCAAAAACTCCAAATAAATCCAAAAAATAAAAAAATCATAAATTGCAGTAAAATAATATTAAATAAAGAAAAAGCCAAAATTTGGGATGTTACAAAACTCCCCCCTTAACAGAATCTCGACCCCGAGATTCAGGGCTGACTAGAGAATAGGTTTGGAAATTCTGCCTTTAGGTTCTCTTCACACTCCTAGATTAGCTTCACTCTTTGAAGGATTGCCCCATTGAACTCTGCGAAAGCGAATGGATTTATTTCTGGTCCTACACTCCATTGTATCCAGAATCTTGATCGGCTGTTCTGTGTAAGTCAGATCTTCCTGTAGCTCGATGGCTTCTAACGGTGTTTTCTCCACTGTCACTCTAAGATACTTCTCGAGCTGTGATACATGGAACACATTATGGACTCCTGCTAATAACTAGGCAATTCCCACTGATAAGCAATTTCTCCTCGATGACTCAGTAGTTTGAACGACCCAATGAACCTAGGCGCAAACTTCCTTTTGATGTGAAATCTTTTTACACCTTTGAGAGGGTAACTCTGAGATACACGAAATCCTTGGGTTCAAAACTCAAATCATAACGGCGATTGTCAATCATAGCTCTTCTGCCTTAAACTACACTGCTTTCAGTCTTTCCTTGGTCATGGCAACTTGCTCCTCGGCCTCCCGGAGATTCTCAGGTCTAAAAACTGAATGCTCTCCTGTTTCATTCCAGCTTAACAGGGTACGGCAGGCACGACCATATAAGACTTCGAATGGTGGCATTTGCAGACTTGCCTAATAACTATGGTTTTAACTGAACTCTGCATATGGCAGATATTTATCCTAAGATGTAGCGTGAGATATCGCACAAGCTCTCAACATATCCTCTAAAATCTAAAATCCGATTAACTCTTTCTGTCTGACTATCCATCGGAGAATGTTATGCGGTGTTTGAAATTCACGCGAGTTCTCCTTGTTTCATGTAACTTATTCTAAAATCTCAAGATAAATTGGATACCTCTATTGAACACGATCTTCTCGGGCACTTCATGCAGTCACTCAATCCCTGGCATATATAGATATGCCAAACGACCTTTTGAATACATAGTCCTTAATGGTATGAAACGAGTAACTTTGGTCAATCAGTCCACAACAATTCCTCTGAATTCTTATCCTTTATGATCAATTCTCACTAGGGATCCCTTTTAATGATTTGTCTCCCACTTCCACTCAGGGATCTACAATGATTGCAATGAACCTTTAGGTTTCTAATGCATTGCCTTTATTCTCTGGCGCACATCGCATAGGCATCCTATCAGTAGTTTCGTTCTTCATTTTAGTTCACCAATACTTTTCCTTTAGACCTCAATACCTCTTGGCACTCTTTGGATGAATTGAATACTTATACTCATGGATTTCCTCAAGTATCATCTGCGTAGGATCTGGCATACTGGTTCGGTCTTAACTCCCAATGGTATCCTAATCACTCAAAATTTCTGCTTTTTGGCTAAGCCTTCTTCTTTCTTTGACTTGATTTTGTATTTCGTCACCCTTCGAACTTTCTGTGATCTGATTTTTCTAATGTTGGCTTTATTTCCAAGGCAGCTATGACACTTTGTTGAGCATCTCCGATGTCAGCTTCTTGAATTCTTTGCATAACCCTAGTTAACTGCTTATTGTCAACATATTCGCATTGTGGCCTCATAACTCAAACGTTGATTACCACATGGGCCTTTCCAAGGATGTCCATGGATTCTGACACTAGAATCTTTGATCATTTCTAGCTATTTTCTTCACTCCATATTAAGATTTGACTAAGTAAATATATAATTTGGACTCTTATGATTCCCGTCTATTTTCGTTGAAATTATGACACCATATTTTCAATTCGTGCACTACGATAGCTAACTCCAAGTCATACGTAGGGTATTTCCCCTTACACTATCTCAATTGCATCATTGCATAGGCAACAACCTTGCCATTTTGCGTCGATTTACCTCCCAGATCATATCTAGAAGTAACACCATATATGTCGAAACTGCTCCACATGGTTGGTAATTCAAACACAGGTGTTTATGTTAACCGCTTCTTCAACTTCCGAAAACTCTTTTCACACCTTGGCGTCCATGCAACTTTTCTCTTCACTAATCGCATGAGAGGTCTAGCTGTTGTTGAAAACTGTTCTATGAACCAACGATAATATCTTGCCATTCCTAGAACTTCGGATCTAAGTAACGAACTTTGGTTACTTCCAATGTAACACAACTTCTACCTTACTTGATTTAACATCAACTCCTTTAGCAATCTTTGTATGGCAAAAGAATTCTGCCCTTTTCTTCTAGGAATCACACTTGTTGAACTTAGCGTATGACCGCTGTTCTCGCAAAAACTCATCTCCAGGTTTTGCATGTTTTCCTCTTGTCTTAAGGTATATTAGAATGTCATCTATATGGCAACCATGAATTTATCCAAATAATCCATAAACACCTTAGTTGTCATATGAAGTATGTGGGACATTGGTCAATCCAGGAGATATAGCCAAAACTCGTACTGTCCATATCGCGTAGAGAACGCAATCCTACAAACATCTTTCGCAGGGCTCCTCAACTGATGATAACCTAAGTGAAACTTTACCCTAAGAATTTCCGATTCTCTTCTCAACTGTCCACCCTGTTATCGATCCTGATATTGGATACTTATTTTTGATCTTTTCTTCATTCAGGGCACGATTCAGTGCACTCTCCCGATCTTCCATTTTCCTTTTTGATAAACAAGAGCTCTCCTGGTGACACACTAAGTCTTCTCAAAACTTTTCCTAATAACCCTTCGATATGCTTCTCTATTTCCCACTAATTCCTTAGTATATATGGTCTTTTCGTGATTGGCGCTATATCGGTACTAATTCGCTCATGGACTTGGTCTTTCGATATGACAGCATACCAGGCAATTCCTTGGAGAATATATCAAGATATTCTCTGACAACTGACGCATCTTCTAATTGGAAATTTTCACACTACTATTCATTAGCTGGCTAACACAAACTGCAGTCACTTGGAACTTTTTTTTTCATTCAGGATTTTAAATCGATATACTCTTCACCTAAAATAATCCTTATGCTTTGGCCATCCATCTAATTTCAAAAACAACTTAAATATCCAACATAATATGATTTGCTTGGAACTTAACTCATTCACTAGGCACACTGAGCACTTAATGACAAACCCTACGATTAATAAGATCGTACTGAGTACCTCTAAACTAGTCACCATTGCGCATGTATCATTTTCAGGTGAACCATAACCACAACAATACTCTTAGAGACACATCTAACTCATCATCATTGCTTTTCATTCCAATAATCTGTATACCAATGTATCAACTAGTTCTTGCTTTATTTCTTTCAGCCCGGAAACCTTTACATGGACTTCATCACTAATCTCCTTATTTCATAAATAGGGTTACGGCATTGTACTAAGTAAACTCACGGCTCCTGACTTGATTTGGGGCTTCGATAGGAACGGAGTTGGAATTGACTTGAACCAACATGATTGCTTTTCTTTGAGGGCATTTCTTGGCAAAATGCTCAGGTTTATGGCAAATATAGCAGAGCCTAGGGTGAACTTTCTTTCTTGAGCATTCAATGATTGGAAGAGTATCTTTACCTAGACGCCTTTTCTTCAATTGGTTCTCTCGGCAAATGTCTCTCGCAATTCTACCGCTCTTTCTTGGCGTTATGTACTGAACTGAGGTAACTTCCGGTATATCCACGGTTGTAGGAAATATTTGTCTTTTCTGTGGATATCGATTAGCATAATGGCCTCCTCGGCGACAGTTGTAGCACTCAATGCTGCTCTTCCTGTGATTCATCACTTCCTGATTCACAACACATCCCCTAGTAAAACAATCTTCTGACTTGTCTAGTTGATAACACTGCAAAGAACAATATCTAGATCTAGAACAAATTGCAGGGGTAGCGTCCTTCTCTGAATTCACCGTGACCATATTATTCCTTGGTGAAGCAAAGAGACCACAAAAAGCAACAACGAATTCGTTCCAAGTGATATTCTGTGGGGCTTCATGGTTAGCACAGTAGCTTTTCCACCATTTCGCAGCAACTCCTCGTAACTGATATGAAGCATATAAGACCTGCTCATCACTACTGCACTGAACTATGAGTAGCTTTCTTTCAATGGTCTTGAGCCAATCTTCTATTTCTAGAGATGAATCATCTCCCGAAAATGTTGGTGGACGAGTCCTTATGAATTCTGATAACCTTGAGTTAGCACAGGGACCATTGATAACAACAGCTTGATTGGTCATATTTCGCATTTGTCTCGTCATTGCTTGCATCAACTGAGTCTGAGCAGTCAAAAACTCTTTGAAACTCTGCATATCTAGCGGTGTTGATGGTTGAAGAACTGATCCGTCTTTAGAGTTTCCACTGAGTTGATTTTCACTTCCACTAGCTCCATTGCTATCACTACTCTGAACCATCTGCTTGATTACCTTAAAGGGGTTAGGAAAGAGGGAAATAGTATAGGTAAGGAGCAAGAATCTTAACACAGGGAGGATAGGTTTAACCCAATATCTTAAGCAGTCAATATTAGTAACTTGGTATGGTTGCTTATATAAGCCTAAAAGCTCTGCAACACATACTGCACACTCAGCAATCAAGAAGAACCAATTCAACCTAAACACACAAAACTACCATCTACATGGGCGATACTCCTATCTTAGGAAACGCGACTCTCGCACATGAGTCTCAACTGGTTTACTTGAAGCACTAAGTCTTCCAGCTCTTGATATACTTCATTGATCTACCTTTCCATGAGCTTGATGATTCCTTCCGTTATGATGATGGTAGCATCAGGTACTTGATGTCATCTCCTAAATTGTGGTACATCGTTTTCTACTTAAGATAACTCAGGTAAGATTTTAAATCAGTTCAGCGGAGGTAAGAGAAAGAAGTTACAGCAAAGGAAAAGGAAGAATTTTCGGTAAGGACAGAAATAGAAGAATGAGATAAGTCAAGAACACATTTATTCTTCCAGGTTAGGTCTTTTTAATTTAGAAAATAATTTTGAAAGACCTATAGAGACGACCAACTATCTAGGGGCAAGGCCTACAGTCAGTATGGCTCTGGTACCACCTCTGTCGGGACCCGAATAGGCAAATCCCGACTCTCTGTGTGATCGCACTAGTCCAGATCACGCTTAGTGCACACAGCTCAACATTAGTGAATATCACAATCATACACAACGTAAATACGATAAAAGACATAATATATTAAATATTACCAGTTGTATGACTTTATGGTCAACTTACTTAACAATGCCTCACAAGGCTGAACAACAAATTGAACTGCAGCGGAATGAAGACGTAGGTAACCCTCAAGATACCACGTGTAACTCGACAAGGCTCGCACCCTAAACATTCGTCTCTTCATGGTACTCCTTCTTCAGCACTGATGATTTTGTAGGCAAGGGTGAGTACACCAACACGTACTCAACAAGTTGTGCACAGAATGCAATTCTACCATAGCTATATGCAAGGCTTATTCCAAAGGAAGGCTAAGTGGTTCATTTGCAACTAAGCAGCATTTAAAAACAAGTACAATATATAGATTGAAATAACAGTAAAACAATTAACAGTAATAGATAGATTCAACATTTCTCAAGTAAACCAAGTTTCTCAACCTAAATCAAGATTCAACTTTCCATGGCATCCTGCCAGCCATCCCAAGTTTTATTTTGCAAAAAGTCTAATCTCTTGACTGTAATCCCCGAGCATTGCTCAATACCGTGGGCACGGCTATCCAAATAGTTTGTACACTCTGCAGAGGTTATGCACTTTACCCACATGACATGATAATCTCTTTGATGCCAAGCTATTAGCACACTTCCTTTGGTATGCCGGCGGAGAATCATGACAAAGCCTTTACAATGCTCTGTCTTAACTCAGTAGTACTTGCTAAGGTTTCAACACTGAAGGGACAACCTATCCCAGCAGGGCCCCCCTCTTGCGCCATCTGGGTTCATTAAAAAGGTGAACCACACCACCACGGTAGTACCAAAGCTAAGACATTACAAATTAATCACTAGGTCGCCCCATAACAACATGTGGTTGCATGATTGACTCAGTCAAAGGCTCGCAAGGTGTCCTTATGGTTTGATTAAAGCAAGACATACACATACCCTCGCCCATCGGGCCCACCACAACATCCCGCCTTGCCACTTGCTCCGACCCAAAATCATAACCACCCGCTTGATTACCAAGCACCACGTGCCATCAACAAGTCAATATCGCTATGCGTGACATCCATTGCCACCACAACTCAATCTCATCGTATGACCACACATGACACACAAATTCAGAACATCGTTCCATATTCCATTAGTCAAGATTATTTATCAAAGTTCCATGTACATGTGATGAC
This sequence comes from Guadua angustifolia, assembly GCA_036346375.1. Lineage (NCBI taxonomy): Eukaryota > Viridiplantae > Streptophyta > Magnoliopsida > Poales > Poaceae > Guadua > Guadua angustifolia. The sequence continues at coordinate 245,415 of JAYEVE010001309.1, read as the reverse complement.
GTGGCATGGCTAAGCAATTCTAATTCCGTTCTAACCATCCATGTTGATTTCATTATTAACCAACTATAGTAACCAACCTAAGGTGACAATGAATCATGGCATACAAATATCATGGTTGGGTTTAATTCAACGGGTATGTTAGCTAATTCCAAATTTAAGTTGAAAACATTTATATGCATAAAATAACATGCAATAAGGTAAAGCAAAATAGCAATTTTTCCTAACATGGGTGCAACATGATCAAAGCACAACTTGCCTTAGGAAAACCCTCATCCATGCTCTGGGCCTTGGTCTTGAGTTGATGAATCTCTCCCGGATGTATCGCACAATTCAACGTCTACGCGAAACGAGAGAAAATAGCAAATAAACACCAAGAACAAAGAACAAATAAATTCTAAAAATCAAACAAAAGGTACCATTAGATAGATCTCTATTTTACAAATTTTTAGAAATTTGAATCACCACAATCGGAGTTCGTATGAGGGAGAACGAGTCCTCGGAAGATTCAAAAACCTAAAATTTGGAAAATCAAATTATATACCGAATTATTTTTAATTGAAAACCGAATTACTGCGTTAGCGTCGATCTGGACCAACACGTCGCTAACACGTGGCATGGTCCATGGACTCGGTCCACAGAAATGCTTCAGCCCACGTGGACCTGACCCATACGGTCTATGTCGCCGACAGTGGGCCCCGCAATGCTGACTTGTGCGCCCACGCTAGCAGCGATACCGACGACCAGATGGTGCCACATCAGCGCCCACGCCAGTGACACATCAGCAGCGTGCCAGCGTGTCCGCCACGTGGCGACGAAGCATCACGCCACGTCCTCCGGCGGCGCACATGGCCCTAGGGTCATCGCCGGCGGTCGGGGCTGATATCTACAGATTCATCTTGGCGAGATGGATTCAATGACGCGAACGAACCTACGTTTTGCGTACGGGGACAAGGTCGGCGAGGTCTTCTTACACGGCGGCGGCGGCCTCGGTGGTGAACTCCCTCTCTGGCGATGCTCCGGTGAAGATAGCGCGCGCACCAAATGCGCCTTGACGCGACGAGTACGAAGCTCCGGTCGGTGACTCGAAATGACCACCAACGGCGGCTAATCGGCGATGCAATGCTCGCGGGGGCGCTCGGCGTGTTTCTCGAATTCCGGACAAACGACGGCGGCTCGACGAAACTCTCCTTAAGGCTCGGGTCTGCGGCTTCAGGGTGACCCCGGTGCTCCCCTTTATACAGCACGCGGTGGCCGTATAAGGCAGGTCTCGACAAGGAATTTGCGGCGGCTACGGCGAGAATCAATGAAGTCCGGCTCGGATACGTCTTGGAGACGAAGATGCGGGGCCGCCCGATCTCCCAATCAACGGTTGAGAGACGCCCAACGCGGAAAGATCTCTGCCACACGATTGCGATCCTACGATCAAGAAGCTAGGGTTTACTGCTAATCGCGATCAACTCCAACCGTTCGATGCACGATCTACGGCCACGCACAAGACTTCTAGAAATTAGGTGGAGCAGGCCGAACAGGACATGGGCCGAATGTGCACAGTGACTGGGTCGAGTCCATTACTGTTCACAAAGATTTTTCCATCTTTTCCTTTTAAACTAAATATGAAAAATATATTTGATTTATTTAAGGCAATAAAAATACTCAAAAAAATTCCAAGAAAATCTCAAAAATACTTTGAGACATTCTGAGCTTTAATAAAATATTTTTGGCAAAACTTTATTTTAAACTTTTCTATTTATACTTAATTCTTGGCAAAAGGTAATATATTTTAATTTGAAATAATTCGAATAAATCTCAGAAACTGCAAATAAATCCAAAAAATTCAAAAACAAATCATAAATTGCAGTAAAATAATATTAAATAAAGAAAAAGCCAAAATTTGGGATGTTACACATGAGGACTCCGTTGCCAAAGTTAAACTTTCCGAAGTTGGTGTCCGAGAATATTGGTCGATTTATCGACTCATCGCACATATTATATTAGCCGCCTATCCCGGAGTTTCATGGTGAGAGCCCTCGAATTTGGAAAGATCAGTGTGTTGATTATTTTCATATTTTTAATATACTGGAGGCATTGTGGGTGTCGGTAGCAACAATGCACTTTGAAGGCAATGCTGCTAAGTGGTGGGAAATTGGACACACTTCGTGCAAGCAATGGAGACAAAATTTGGGGCATTCGATTAGAAAAAGTTGTTTTCAGATTTACTGGAGACTAGACAGATGGGCACAGTTGATGAATACAAAATGCAGTTCGATGGGTTGATGTACGACCTGTCAATGCACAACCCACACTACGATGAAGAATTGTTGTCTCTCACTTTATACGGGGACTTAAGCCTAAATTGAGGGGAGCAGTTCAAGGCCAAGTTCCTGCAACTGTGGACAAAGTAGCCCTATTGGCGCACGTGCAACAGGATGTAATTGATTGGGGAAAGAAATGGAAGAACAAACATGGTTACAATCGTGACATTGATGTGGGAGTTAAAACGGAGCACATTCAAAACAAACTAAAGATAGGACAAGGGGGAATTATGGAAGGCTCGGCAATTGAAGGAATATCGGCATGCTAATGGGCTGTGTTATCAATGTGGGGAGAAATTTGAGGCCAATCATCACCTGCACTGCAAACACAAGGCTACAGCACAACTCCATACTATTACAGTGGAAGAGCAAGCGAATACCCTGACTGATAAAGTACTCGACCTGTTGGAGATAGACGAGATGCAACAAGAAGAAGCTTATCAGTTGTCCCTCAATGCCATGTTGAGGGTGACAGAGGTAGGAACCATTCGGTTTTTAGCGCTGGCTCGGAATCAAGTTTTGTTCGTCCGGTTGGATTCCAGTAGTTCCCATAGTTTCATCCATACGGGTTTCTTGCAAAGAATTAGATGTATTCCTCAAGAAGCTACACCCATTGAGATCAGGGTGGCGAATGGAGAAAAGATGTATTCGGATAAGTGGGTACCCAATTCGGTCTAGTGGGCTCAGGGCCACACTTTTCAGACCGACTTATGGGTGATCGACCTGGGCGCTTTTGATGCAGTGCTTGGAATGGACTGGTTAAAAGCTCACAGTCCCATGGTTTGCCATTGGCAGGAGAAAATGATAGAATTTCGTTAGCATGGCAAGACTATCAAGTTACAAGGTATTGATGGGCGACAAGAGACTGAATTGAAAATGCTGGCAATAGAACAGTTTGATAAATGGAAAAGAGGGAATGATATTTGGGCTATGGTGGTGGTCCAATAGGAAGATAATACACCTTCTTCATCACTCATGCCTGGAATTGAAGCTTTACTTGAACAGTATGATGATGTGTTCGCTGAACCGACAGAGCTACCTCCAAAACGAGAATATGACCATTTCATACCACAAATACCAAGCACAGTACCAGTGAATGCCAGACCCTACAGATATTCTCCTACTCACAAGAGCAAAATTGAGAAACAAGTACTGGATATGCTTGCCAAGGGGATCATCACTTAGAGCATGAGTCCATTTGCTTCTCTGGTTCTCCCGGATCAAAAGAAAGACAGGTCCTGGCGATGTGTTGACTATCAATGCTTAAACGATTTGACTATCAAGAACAAATTCCCTATGCCGGTGATTGATGATCTATTGGATGAATTGGCTGGCACATAATATTTCTCTAAACTGGATTTGAGGGCTGGGTATCACCAAATCCACATGAAAGAGGAGGATGAGACAAAGACCATGTGCAAGACGCAGCAAGGTCTCTATCAATTCCGAGTAATGCCATTTGGGTTGACAAACGTCCCAGCTACGTTCCAGTGTGTCATGAATGCAATTTTAGCTCTGTATTTGACGAAATTTGTGTTGGTATTCATCGACGATATCCTTATTTATAGTCCCAACATCAATTCTCATATTGAGCATTTGGCAATAGTCTTTAGAACTCTCTGGGAGCATCGTTTCTTTGTGAAGAGGAGTAAGTGCATTTTTGCTTAGACACAAATTGAATATTTAGGACAGGTAATATCGGACAAAGGAGTTACCCACTACAAGAAACAAAGAAAAATTAGGGGTTTTTTAAATTGTAGGCCAAACCAAAACCCACGAATTTATATATATAAATTCGCGGTTTCCAAAAACCCACGATTTAATTAAATTAAATGGGCCAAAAAATACCCACAATTTATTACTTAAATTAAATGGGTTTAGGAACATACCGACGACTTTATAAATTGCATGCCATGTGGCCCACAATTTAAGTAAATCTGCGCCCACGTGTCCCACGAATTTAACTGCGGTGGTAATTACCTCGCCCGCCCGTCTCGTCTCCCTCTCTCTCTCTTCGCGTCTCGACCTAGCTTGCTGTTCTTCGATCTCGATCCCTCCGCCGCTTCTCCGCCTGCCCGCCAGCCAGCGCCGCCATGGCGCCCATCTCGCCCTCAGCACCATCTCCCGCCGAGCTGCTGCTGCCCGGCCCGCCTGCGCCGCTGCCCGAGCCCTCATGGCTGGGCGCTGTCGCCAGCGCCACGCCGCCCTCGAACCCCCGACGCCCGCCTCGTCCCCCACAGCCACCCGACGCCTCGACCCGCTCTCCCGTCCCTCGAGCTCGCGATCGGCCGTCGCGCTCTCCTCCTCTCGCGGCGGCTCGCCCTCCGTGGCGGGCAGTCCACTCCTCCTCTGCGGCTCACCGGCTCTAGTCCTCCTCCTCCGGGACGTCCGCCTGCTCTCGGCTACTCTCACTTCCGACTCGGCCCTCGGCGTGAGCAACTTTGAGCAATTGAGCAAGGTAATTCGCTTCGTTGCTTTTGTCTAATTATCGTTTGTGAAAAGTTTGTGGTGGCTCCTAGGTTTTAGCTCATGACTATGAATTGGTAGGTAATTCTGTGGTAATATGTTATACATGATGCTTGATGGGTGACCTGTAATCTTATGTTTCCGAGTGGATGTCGAGATCATTAGGGAGGTCATGGCGAAATTTTTTTAAATGCTTTAGGGTTGCTTTCTTTTAGTTATGTATTGCTGCCTTTTGTTTGTTTTTAAATACCATGTTGAGGTTTCCTCAGAAGTGGGCATGATTCTTTCTCAAAAACATACAAGGGTCGCTACAAGATCCATTGGCAGTGTTTTTCTTGTGAATGGAGTGGTAGGTAAAGTCATAATTCATTGACTTTGGCTATTTCATTGGTTTATCACATGATTTTTTCTCTTGCAAACAACATGGTAATATTTTCTTACTAGGGTGATTTAAATATTTAGGCATGAAGATGTCTTGATAACTGATAATGAATGTCAGCTTTAGTCATTCACATGAAACACAAACACTCACTACCAATGTTCTCTTGGTTATTTATTGGTTAAATATAGGACCATTTGAACTATTTATTTTGTAACTTACAATAACTCTTGTCATTAACATGTTCTTTGGCGTAGGATCTCTTGCTAGGCACATGTAAAAAAATGTAATAAATGATTTTGTCCTAGAACTCAGAAGGTATAGAAGCACACATGCTCTTATTTATTACGAAAACGGAGAGTAAGTTTACGATGATAGTATCAAACATGCATTTTTGAAGAGGGCCAAGGCTAGCGAAGATTTGGTTCGATTCTAGATGGGATTACATTTACATATGCAGTGTTTTGAGATTTTATAGAAATTTTGGTATATTTTTTTCGATCAAGGATGTTGTAAACCTAAGTCATCTGAAGTCATTACCTTTTGCTTGATTTCGGTTTATTTTTCCGTGTTCATGCACAAAGATCTTGCTTCTACTAGCCTATGCCATTGTTTATTAATATTTCTTTCAACAACTTTTATATCCTTAGTGAAAAATTCGTGGGTTTGCGTCGAGCGAGAGAGCCTAGGCGTCACCCGTTGAGAACGGCGCATCTCACATTTGCTTGTGAGGTGCGCGGTTCGGAATTGTCCAACAGATTTTGGATGTACCCGAATGTTGGTCGTTGCATGGGGCCTGTGGCGTCGAAGCGATCCGAACGTGATTTCGCCAAGATAACCTGTTGTTCTCCGACGCACCAAAGATGAGGCGTGCGCTTGGAGAACAAATAAGTTATGCTACCAAATTTCGTTGGTTCATAGCGCACATCACAGTGTCGCATGCAACGGCTCCATTCTGGGTGGGTTTAGAACACATCTTTCCTAACAGGGTTGTCTTTGTCACCTAAGCCACGGTAGTACGTTGACATCGTTTCATTTGTTTAGCTTTGAGAATGGGTGACGATCGAAGGGCGATGTATGACGGATGGAGGAGTGATGGGGGGCACACAAGGGAATGGGGGCAGATCACGGATGCTTTCTTGAAGCAAGCATTCGCTGGAGGAGCTGAATATGTGTATTGCCCGTGTACCCTCTGCGAGAATAATAAAGCATTACAAAGAAGGATATAGTGCAGTATCACATTTGCAAAAACGGGTTCATGCCTAACTATTTGGTGTGGCACCGTCATGGAGAGGCCGCAGGGCAGGCCATTGAGTCGGACCATGGGGAGGATGACGACCGGATGGAAGAGATGCTGCATGATCTTGGCAGGGGGATTGAATTTAACTCGGGGGAGGGGTCACAGCCGGAGGAGGTTAAGGAATTCTATAGGCTACTTGACGCCTCGGATGCGGAGCTGCATGACTTGACCAATGTGACCGTCTCCGCAGCGGTTACACGCTTATGTCGATGAAGTCGAGTTCAACTTTTGAACAAATGCTTCAACGCTTTGCTTGAACTTATGAATGATGTCCTTCCGCCTAACCACAAGATGCCAAAGGATTTGTACCAATCGAAAAAGTTGATGGCGGCCTCGGGATGAATTACCGAAGATTGATGTGTGCAAGAATAATTGCATGTGTTGCTCGAAGGATCATGACAAGGATACTCATTGTATGCATTGCAGACGTAGATTCGTTGAGGTGGTAGATGAGGAAGGGTATCGGTGACTACAAAGGTCGCGACTAAACAACTTCGTACATGCCGATCACGGATAGGCTTAAACGGTGTACATGTCAAAAATAACAATGAAACATATGCGGTGGCACAAAGAAGGTAAACGTGAGGACCGAGACCCGATATGATGGTGCATCCGTCGATGGCGAGGCATGGCGCATTGGACCAATTCGATGTCAGCATTTGCAAGCGACCCTAGGAGTGTCCATCTTGGTTTGTCCACGGACGGTTTCACACCTTTCAAAGACAAGCGCCCGGCCCTACTCTTGTTGGCGGTCTTCATCATGCCATACAATCTTCCACCGAGATTTGCTTGAAAGAGGGTTCATATTCCTTGCTCTTGTCATTCCGTGTCCTAAGCATCCGTGGAAGGATCTCAATGTGTTCATGCGGCCCTTAATTGACGAAATGAAAAAGTTGTGGTGAGGGAAAAGGCATACGACAAATGTTCTTTGTAGAGAATTTACCTTACGAGCCGCATACGTGGTCGGTCCATGATTTGTTGGCATATGGCATTTGGGCCACCGGTGTGTTCATGGTCACTGTGTTGTCCAGTTTGTATGGTCGACTCGATGCATTCAGCTCACGCCGCGGTAAAAGATCACATTCTTCGATTGCCATAGACGGTGGCTTCCGCGAGGCACCCTTCGAGAACGATGCCAAAGCATTTGAAAAGGAAAGAAAGTTAAAAAGGGCCGAAGCGACTCACGGGAGAGGAGATAGCTGAATGGCATAGTCGGCTTGAACGATCTACTAAGTGGGTTTCATCGGCTATGGAAAGGAGCACAACTTGACTCATATTTCTTTTCTTTGGGAGCGCCTTACGTGAAAGCTTTGATTCTCGCCAGATAACATAGATTTGATGCACCAAGAGCGCAATGTGGCGTAAAGCATCATAAGCATGGTGTTTGATGTAACGGACAAAACAAAGGATAACGTGAGTGCTAGGAAAGACATGGGTGATCATTGTGCTAGGCCGTGGCTCGAGGTTAAAGTTGGTTTAAATGGAAATGAGAGCCGCCACGAGCTCCATATCTCGTGTGAAGCCGTAAGACCGTAAACAGATTTTGAGGTGGATGAAAACTCTAAAATTTCCGATCGCTATGCATCTAACATAAAACGGTCGTGAATGTCAAGACCGTAAGCTAAACGGGCTAAAGAGTCATGATTACCATATTATCATGGAAAGACTTGTTCGTAATGTTTCGTGGCTATTTTGATAATGAGTTGTGGAGGATGTTAGCGAGCTCGCCACTTCTATAAGCGATATCGCTAAGGAAATCTCAAGACGTTGATGCGAAGTTAGAGAAGGGAATTCCTTTGCTTGTATGCAAGATGGAAAAACTTTCCCACCGGTTTTATGAATGTGATGCAACATCTGCCGGTGCATCTCGCCTTGGGAAGCGATGGTTGGAGGTCCCGCGTATTCGGATGGATGTATAGTCGGAAAGGAGTTGAAAAGCTTAGAGCTACAAAGCGCAACAAGGCAAGGGTAGAGGGTGTATCGCAGAGGCTTATGCAAGTAAAGAGATCACAAACTTCTCAACAAAGTATTTCGCAAGCACAACGTGAGTGCCCCTACGAGTCGATGCACTGTGCATGAAGAAGAACCGTTGCGAACTTAAGCTTTTTCAATGCAAGGGTCAACTCAAGGTCGTACTGCGCACACCATGTTGAGTTTGAGGAGTGGAACTCGCCATGCTTTACATGTTCAAGAACATGGTAGAAGTTGAAAAATATTTTGAGTAAGTGACTTTCCGAATTATGTTTTCAACATTTCAATGTAGTGTCCTTTTAACCCGGAATAAATGACGCAGAGTGTTTGACAAAGAAAATTGAAGTCAACTCGACAACCCACAAGTAAGCAATTGGATAACCTCGCCGTGATGGGTTGAAAGGCGGCCCAAGCTTAGTGCAATGGTTCCACAAGATGTAATTTGACTATTTATTCATTTTTTTTAAATGAATTGTTGTAGTAACTTAATATTAGACTAACAAAGATGCATATTGCTATATAGTGTATGCGTGATGCCTCCGTCCCTGAGGATGTCCGACAGCTCTCACATGGTGATGTGACGGCAAGGAGCTATAGTCGCTATGATGTGAACGGGTTCCGTTTTCGAACAGCGAAATTAGAAGCTAGCCGTCCACTTGCGGCCACTTCAAACAGCAGAGTAGTCACAACGTCGTTCGATTCCAGCGGTGATATATTAGACTACTACGGTGTTGTACAAAACATAATTGAGTATACCTTTGGGGGTGCCAAAGAACTGAAGGTTGTGTTTTTTTATTGCCATTGGTTCGATCCACACAACGGCACACGTGTCGATGACTTTGGGATGGTGGAGGTGAAGCACGTTCATGCTTCAGGCCACATCAATAACATTGTGCTTGCACATCGGGTTGAGCAGTGTACTACTCGAGCTATCCTCACCGTAGCTTGAAGGCTTGGTGGGATGTATTTAAAGTTAACCTCAAGTATATCCTCCTCGATGTTTCAGACGCGTGCAAAGCAACGTGAAGATGATGTGGGTGATGTATATCAAGAAGAAGCTATGGGGGATTCTTTCCTTGTCTCCGACGGGGCAGGACTCGATCAATTACCTACCGATGCCACAGACGTAATAACAGATGAACCAGGCCCTTCACGGATACGCCGTAAAAAGTCAGTAAGGATTGCACGTCTTCAAGCACGTCTCAATGAAATGCGAGTCGCAGAAGCAGATTCTGACGCCGACGACTTTTGATATGTATATTTTGTAAGATGTGCTTGATGAGTGGAAGTGGAATGACCTGTTTGATATCAGATGTTCTATTACAATTAATGGTACATGAGGAAGCACAATTTTGGTCACGGTCACAAGAAGCTTCTCTTTTCTCTTAAGAGTGCCACTAGTTTATTCGCTTTCTTATGGTAATTTCTCCTTTATTTGTTTCAATTTGTACCTTTGCACTAATTTCTCCTTTATTTGTTTCAATGCCATGCTGAGAAGAATAACTTGACAATATCTTGTTGCAAGTAATTGGTAACTAAAGAATAAATTGTGAAATTATCAAACCTGGTGTGGTTGATGATACCAAGTAAAGGACAATAACAACTATTTTTACAAGTTATTGTTGTCTCATTCATTTTTGCAAGTTATTGAAAATTATTTGTAGACCTGTGTACTAACTCTTGTCAAATTTGAACAGATGAGTATGTTCAGGCATCAGGTTGACAAGCTTAAAGGCAAGTTCAGCGGGTCGTCCTCCAAAAGGTCGAGGAGTAGGGGTTCCGATGCTCAGGACTTGACGGCCGGCAGCGCCATGTTTGCTGGGGCTGCGCATATTAGACAGCGGCAGGAGCAGCTCCAGAGGTGCTTCGATGGCGAGCACGAAACAAATTTTGGGGAGCAGCCCACAGCAGGACGAGGCAAGTGGGGTTCGGGACGAGGCGGTGGGATGTGAGGATGAGGACTTGGGCGAGGCGGACGACGAGGAGGACGTTGGGGGTGGTGGCGGTGGGACGACAGATGCAGACGCCGAGGCCGAGGCAGCAGCAGATGCGGAGTTGGCGGCGACCTTAGAGCCAGTTGAAGAGGGCGGGACTTCTTCGGGTACCATCAGGTATATGCGTAGTATTGGATTAGCATTTAATATCCATATTTACATTGTAATGTCTATGAACTAATGATTTGCATTTCAGGTTTCGTAAAAGCGTCTCAGTTCGTCCGAGATGCAACCCGGCCGATAGGAGGTTGATAGAGCTACACGGGAGCAGGTAACAGTTATATCTTTCATGTCTTTTCTTTTAGCATGAGCTAAGTGACAACTTATTGTTTTCATGCATCTTTGTCTTGTATTTTGTTGTAGGCCTTTGGAAAGAACCGGGTTGGATGGGAGGGGCCACATTACAAAGGTTAACGCCGTGCTGGGAGCCCTTGGCCGCTACTACTACCCTGGCATGGTTGAGTCAGGCAGGGATAGATTCGCGGCCCACAACTGGAAGCACTGGGCGTTGAAGAATAACGTGGAAGGAAACGAAGACAACCAAACATGTCGTATGCGATCTGGCTGGCTTCAGGGTGAGTTTGCGTTATGTATTTACTCTATTTGAGTATTACTTTAAATGCAAATACAATTTGACAATGTGTAATCTATGCAGAGAGGTTCCGCTTGAGAACAAAGACGATTACAACAACGTGAAGAAGGCCAAAAGCGTCTTCAATAGGGCGGCACAAAAGGTTGCTCGGAGATTCGTTCAAAGAATGCACCGGATTCAAGCCGCCATCCATTTTACAAGAGGGTGAAGAAGGTGAACATGAGAAGACTAGAGGCGAGGAGGATACACCGATGTAACAAGAGTATCCCCGCAGCCCACCTCAGATGACACCTCAGACGACACCACAGGTATTTGTCTATTCACTGATGCTTAGGTGCTTATGATGGTATGAATATCAAACATCCACATCATTACTTTCTTTAACAGTATACTTCATTTGTACGGTTGGTGAGCCTGGTTGTGGTTTGGGTCTTCCACCAAATTTATTAGAACTTACAAAGCACAAAGACATACCGGAACTCTTTTTCATCTATATGGTGATGTGCTTCAACAAAAAGAAGCTTTAGGTGGCATATCCTCTCGTCCCGGCCAACCAAGAAAAGCTCCTGCCAGGCCAAACCGAACTCTTGTTATATGGCATATCCTCTTTTACCTACTAGGCGAGTCGGTCAAAGACAGTGTTATATGGGTTGGGAAAGTCTTTAGTCCATTGGCAAGCAGAACAAAAGCGGCGAGACTCTTGTTTTGTATGTAGCGAAAGCCTTGTTGTGGACCGCCCTACTTAATTTACCTTTACCTTTTTATTTACTAACTAGTAGTGCATTCCCCGACACCTGGCGAAGATGAGTTCATTCCACTAAAATACCTTTGAATAGCCCAGGGGATATCATTGCTAGAATTGCCACACTTTAGCATATTGTCTAACGTGTGTGACTCTACTTACGAATTGTCATTTCAAACCAGACTTAGTTAATTTCCTGCTGGCCTAGTGTAATTGATCCTCCAGCAGTATATTTCAAAACAGAACAGAAGATCTGGTGGGAATCTAAGTCAGCAAACTGTACTTACTCTAGAGCATAGGCAACCCCAAGAGAACCATTTTCTGCATACTCTATGAATGAAGCCAGTGGTTAAAATTGCTTATATATATAGATTAGATTGGTTTGTTAATTTAGATAGCTTGTGTCCTTAATTGCTATCAGATTATAGAACCTACCATTGAATACTAGTGCATCATTTTCCTTCATATAGATTGTTGCCACTGGTTCTATTGAATGCTTAAAAGATTAATCTTGAACTTGCAGGTTTCTGGGTCACACCCTCTAGCACGTACTAACGACGACATCATAGAAGACATCTTGTACAGCGCCGGCGGTGGTGGTAGCGCCCACAACTCCAACAACCCCGAGGCATGAATTCCATTGTGAGCTCTATTGGTGTATGACTGTTGGACTTTATGAATTGTTGTGATGGATACCTTGTGAACGACTTATTGTGATGGACCGAAATTTTGTTGTGATGTACGACTTGTTGTGGTGTATGACTTGTTGTGATGACTTGTTGTGATGGATACCGCCGGCAGTAAGGATCTGCTAGAATGTCTCCTTCTGGTTTCTTGTGAGATTGATATATATATTATAACTGCAAATATTTTTTTGTCTGCTGAGTGGATGTCCTATTTACTAGAGAGGTCATGCCGAAATTTTGTACATTTCGGTGACTTAGTATGAGTATGGAATTTTGTATTTTGAGTGTTATGTGGCATGTCTTGTATTTTGGTTGCCAATCCGCTGAGATGACGCAAGTGTGGAATTTGTGGTCAAATTGAGTGAGGAAAATATGAACATAGCTAAGGAAGACACTCCGGAGGAAAGTAAGTATCTAGCATCTACCTATTTTGTTGCTACAGATCTGTTCTTTATATATGTTGTTCTATTTGCAGAATACCACATTAACTAATTTATATTGTGCAGGAAGCTTTATTGGAATGCTCCCAAAAAATGTAACAGCTGCTGAGATGACTGATTTGTTTACAAAATATGGGAATATCAAGGACTTGCAAATTTTGAGAGGTTCACAACAAACTAGCAAAGGTAAAATTTTCTTGTGGAAAGAGTTGCTTTTCCTATTGATTGAAAGGAAGATCATTTTTGTTTTAGACCTTCTCGCACATTTTGATTAACAATCTGTGGATGTTGCGTAATTGGTCATGCCTTTCTCAAGTATGAAACAAAAGAGCAAGTCAGGCAGCTATTGAAGCTCTAAATGGGAAGCACCAAATAGAGGTTTGTGAAAAGTTAAGTATTCCAAATAATTTGTACTGACTTGTGGGGATAGTCTTATGCTTCGGCTCTCCAAATAATTTGATTTTTCAGCTGTTTGTAATTAGAAAAATCTGTAAGAGATCTTTTGGATTATGATAAGGTTTTGATTTTGCAGAAAATATTAAGAACCTTTGTTCTTTAGCATGTCTTAGCCTCCTTTAAAACATGAACTAATATGCTATATGCAGGTATTAGTTATTTGAGAATTGTTGATGTTTCAAAGGAGGCCCTTTTATTGTTTTGCTGGTATCATGTGCTTGAAACTCCTGAACGCCACCTTTTGGATTTTAAGTAGGTAGCTATACCCAAACTTTGTGTAGAGCACAAATACTGGTCTGAACTTGCCAAAATGCACCCACCATAAACTTACACTACAATCCAATCTTGATATATTAGATTTGGAATGTTTTTCACCTAAGCAAATTAAAGTGGTTTCATTTGACACTCACTAAACATTGTATTTGGTCACTGTCAAGCAACATTATTTTTTTATTATGGTATGCTGTTCTTAAAGTATACCTAAGGTGAGAACATGGCAACATGCTATTTGATTTTGAGTTTCCTTGTCAACAATTGCACAAAACTGCTCCTGGGTACTAACATAATTTGTTGTTTGTGATTTGCCTGTAATCTTGATATGATGTTGCTATTTGTGCTTGCAGACAAACACAAGTGTTATTGAGCTCGCTTGGACCACACTTTTTTCCACAAATTTCACTAATCTTTCTCGGACATGCCGACGATGTATGTGTATTTTGTTTAGCATCACACACCATGTTTGAAAGTATTTTTGCGTAAGCATCTTCTGAAGTTAAGAGCTAGGCACGAAAAGAGCCCTTCTTTGGTGGTTCTCGCTGGTGTCACCTAGCCCTATAAACTTGGGCAGCCTAGTATTGTAGACTAATAATTATGGGCTTGAGCAAGCCACAATTTTTTGGGGCTCACACTACCGGTTTAATCTGCCCTAAACATCGAGTTGGTTAAGGCTAGCCAAGATTTGCTCAAATGTAGTTGTTGGAAATGTGTTTTTATTCACTTTGCTGCTCATTTTGTTCTCGACAAAGGGTTGCTTCATCTCCTTATGCCCGCAGTTAGCAATGTTTCAAGCTAAAAATCTTTTCTTTCTGTTGGGACATTGTTTTCACATCAAAATGTACAGCGAGCTTGTATCAAGCACTATTGCTGAGGGGGGACCTTATGCCTCGAAGACTTCATTTGTAAAACTCCTGAGGTATGATGAATCCTTGGTTTCTATACTATGCTTTTTTTCTCCATTTTTGTTGCTTTACTAATATATATTATATTTGCAACAGATCTGTCAAGAGGGAAACATTGAAATTAATTGAGACTTTTGTGGACAAAGCCGAAGATTTACCACACATTGGGAAACAGTTTGTTCCTCCGATGATGGATCCTGTTCTTGGCGATTATGCTAGAAATGTGCCCGATGCAAGAGAATCAAGTTCGTCCCTGCTTATGCGATAATTATAAACAAGTATGCCTACTGTTTGATACCCATTTTGTGTTTTGTGTAGATGGAAATTCAAATCGTTGGTAGTAACTGAATCACTAGCGCTTTCTACTTTACCAATTTTCATGTTCTTTGTGTCCCTTTTTTCAGGATAAAACTCACAAAGATTTATATATAGTTTCCAATGGTAAATTTTTTTTACCGCAGTACAAAGGTGAAATGCTTGAAGATGTGCCTCGATATTTGAGGTTGTTTTCAAAGGTACTCTTGAGGTAGGAATACTATCTCGCTAAGTCATTTTTGCTATCGATCATGTTCAATTAACAGAGATTTTACTTTTGTTCTGCTCTTGCCGATGATTACTAAGAACTTCAAGATTATCCCGAGCATCGCCTTAAATTTTTTCATTGCTTCGTGCTATTGGCACCCATTGCTTCCAAGCGTTAATTCAGCTTTCAAGTCGTTAGTACTAGGTACTAGCTATTTTCAATTGTTCATTTGCCTTGGTGTTATTTATCAATAGACAACAAACTACTAAGTACTAGCTATTTTCAATTATTCATTTGCCTTTGGTGTCATTTATCTATAGGCAAAGATCCCAAATTTCTTTTGTTTTATCTCGATTATTGACTGCTTTGGTTCAAGAATTGAAGCTTGTGATTGATTCGATCAATTGGGCATTTAGACATACAGAGAGAAACATTGCGAGACCGGCCTTAGTCTATTGTTGGAAATGGTAGAGAATTTTCGGTAGAAATTATGGTCCATACTTTGTTGCCTGTATATAATTATTTGAAAGCTTCTTGCTTGATGTGATTCTCTTGCGTGCTTGAGATTCCAAAATCAGTTCTACAAAACCTATTTTTTGAATATTGAGCAAGAGATTTTTGCGCTTCTCACAGATACATTCCACAAGCCCGGCTTCAAGCTTCATGTTTTGGTGCTACAACACTTGTTTTGTGTGGTACTTACCCTAATAAAGCATGAACCGCAAAATTGGTTTTGAAACTGTTTTGGCTAGAGGGTACTCGCAAAGTGCAAAATTACTTTGCAATGCCATTTTCTACTCTAGATTGAATAGGCTTCTCGATTTACTATCCTTGAAACTTGAGCCGATTTGTTGATTCTTGTCGCTTGGGCTTTATGGATTTGCAGGAGCCAAAAGTTGAGGTTGAACAAAACCTGTTTGCCGATAACCCTAAAGAGCGTGTCAATACTTGATAGTTGACCGCTCAAGAGATCAGTACATGGTGGACATACCAGATATCTTTCAACTTCTAAGCCTGTGCTACATTTAATATGGTGCTCTTTGTTCTCACGGTTCATGTTCATCATTTCTTTGGTATCGCACATTGTGCCCATCATTCATTTAATGGACCTATGATACCATGTGCCATGATCTCGCTATGCATGGATGGTAACAAATACGTACATGAGGTGAGCATACAATCAAACATGCTGACTTTCTAATGTAGGATTCTGTTCTGTTGTTTCTTTTGATGGTTACTGGATTCTTATATGTGACTGAAAGAAAAGGTTCCGAGTAAAAATGGTTCATTTCGTAAAAAAGGAGGTCCCGTTAGAAGACCATGATCCAAGATGGCTTGAACTTCGACATGCAAATTTTGAAAATGCAACTAGACAAGAGTATATACCAAATAAATCGCTTTATAGTGCCATGTACCAAATCTCATGCTTCTACCATCGATATATTAATATTCTCATGAATTCGGATAATCTTTACTTCATGTCTTATTTTCCCTACTAGTTTAGAACTTCAAATTCAAATTTAAACGGTTGAACTAATTTCTTAGGACCACGCTTTTTGCTTCCAGATTAATGCAGTTATACCAAATAGTGTTACATCACGTGTGCTTCATTTGAACAAATATAATCTGCTAACTCGGCTTAAATTAACCTAATGCGATATGGAAGAATTCTTTGTCCTCGCACGCTATTCGACTAATTCATGTTTTTTCAACAAACCGCCATTTAAATGAAATGGGTTCATATGTCTTTCCGAGAAGGCATGTCTTAAACTATGTTAACATAAACCGAAAAGTTGGGATTGTATTAGGTCGATTAGTGACAATCGATTAGTAATCGCACACAAAATGTTCTAAACCGCCAATTTATCTTTGGGTCAGTGTTATTTTTTAACTAAAAACAAGCAAGTAAAGTAGTACTTCATTGGAGAGGATGGACAGTTTTGAGTTAACCCCAAATGTAAATGATTTGAAGTGACAACTTAATTCCCTAGACAAACTTAAATCTTTCTCTAAAACCTATTTGCAAGTCAGTAAGCATTGATTTTCCTTTTGTTTCGCTGGATGCTTACGCCGAGTTGATGAGTACATTTTTTGGTTATGTTCTGAATTCTTGATTTAGTGTTCATTGCTTTCGCTTAAATTATCGAATCGGTGGAGAGCTATCTACTAGAGATTTACAAAAATGGTTCAAGCTCTTCCTCAAGATCTGAGGATCAAATTGACAAGCTTTCTCTCGCATGTTGAGGTTGGTTGTTATATTTTCTCGTGATAAGCTTCAAAACTTTTAAGAGTTGTACTTACCTACTCTTGCACTATTTTTCTTCTAAAGATGGAGAATTGCTGACTAGTGGCTTCTAAGGATGTAGTAATATCATGTGATCTGGTTGATTGTCTTCTAGAATTGCTTTTATAATTTTGTTATATGCCTTAACAAAGAATCACCGCCTGATTTGCATCTCATAAATTAATATTGACTGCATAATACATAAATTAATATTCATTTTAGGCCATATATTTTATCTGTCGATGTGGATATATATATATTTTTGTACAAATGTCTTAAATTGTATGCGATAAATACCCACAATTTAACAGCTTAAATTGTGGTTTTGATTTGGCCCACTAATTTAACTAAATTGTGTTTTGATCGCCCACTAATTTAACTAAATTGTGGTTTTATTTGGCCCATGAATTTAACTAAATTGTGAGTTTTTATTGCCCACTAATTTAGTTAAATTGTGATTTTATGACCCACTTTATTTAAATAAATTGCGGGCTTGGTGACCCACAATTTAAATAAATTGTGGGTTTTGGAACCCACTTAATTTAATGATTAAATTGTGGGTATTTTCAAGAACTCCATGAATTTAATTTAAATTGTGGTACCCACGAATTTAATTGATTAAATTCGTCGAGTTAAATTCGTGAACTAAATTCGACGGTTTGCCCACGAATTTAACATAAATTCGTGGGTTTTGGCCTAAATTCGTGGGTTTTTGGCCCACGAATTTTTCCCTGTTCCTTGTAGTGACCACTGATCCACAAAAAATGCAAGCTATGCTTAATTGGCCAACCCCACAATCAGTGACCGAGCTGCGTGGTTTTCTTGGACTTACCGGATACTACAGGAAATTTGTTCGTGGGTATGGAGTGATTGCCAAGCCTTTGACTGACCTATTGAAGCAAAAGTCCTTTGAATGGACTGCTCAAGCGGAGCATGCTTTTGTTCAGCTGAAGCAAGCAATGTCTTCAACACCGGTCCTCAAACTTTCGGATTTTGCACAGCCTTTTGAATTGGAAACCGACGCTTGTGACAAAGGAGTGGGTGTTGTCCTACTTCAACATGGTCATCCAGTGGCCTATTTTAGCAAAGCCTTAAGTATACCACATCAAGGCTTATCTACATACGAAAAGGAGTTCCTAGCTATAATGTTGGCAGTGGAGAAATGGCGCTCTTATCTATAATGTAGAGAGTTCACGATCAGAACGGATCATCGAAGCCTTTGTTATTTGCAGGAACAAAAATTGCAGTCCGACATGCAAAGGAAGGCCAAGACACGGTTAATGGGATTGCAATTTCGAATTGTATATAAAAAAGGCAAAGAAAACATGGTTGCGGATGCATTTTGTCGATCTGGACAGTGCATGGCTATTCAGAATATCACCGAAGTGCGCCCTATTTGGTTGCAAGAAGTAATTAACTCCTATGTTTTAGACCAGATGGTTCAGAACCGGCTCGCACAGCTGGCGATCCATAGTCCAGATGCAGACTGGTTTGAGCTCCAACAAGGGTTGATTCGGCATCGGGGTAAGATCTAGGTCGGACAAAATTCAGCTCTTCGAACCAAATTGATTGCCACATTTCATTCCAGTGCGCTTGAGGGACATTCTGGCATTTAGGGCACATATCAACGATTAAAACAATTGTTCAGTTGGCCGAGCTTGAAACAAATGGTCCAAGACTATGTGCAGCAATGTGAAATCTGTCAGCATGCACTACACCATGACACACCTTTGCCAACAATTATTAGTCGGGAAAGGTGGTCTATTGCCGTCAATTTATCTGTCGGCAAAGGTCAACAATTTCCATCATATAAGTTGTTGGGATTGGTCGCTTATGTCAACAAGTAATCTGTCGGTGTTCATCGTTCTGACTGATAACCTGTCGGCATAGGTCTACCCACATATTAAGTGTCGGTCTTTCCATAATACACGGTTGGCATTGATATAGACCAAAAAAACCTAGCACGCGGGCAGGAAATTTTGCGCGGGCCTTCCCCAGCCTTCCCCCTCAAAACCCTAAAAACACCCAGCCCCATCCTTCCCTCCACCCGCCCACGATTTCCCGGCCTTCCCGTCGCTTTCTTGGCCTTCCTGCCTGCCAGCCTTTCCCCACCGCCGCCCACCATCCACCTCGTCCCCGCCACCGCCGCCCTTCATCCACAAGGCCCTCGCCACCCATGACTCCGCCATCCGTGTTCCCACGCCACCACGGATCCCGCTATTCGCTTCGCCCGCCTCCGCCACCATCAGACTCGCCATCGCGTCCCCGCCGCCAACCACGCTTCCCGGCCGCCGGCCCCACGCCACCACCGCCACTCCCAGCCAGGCCTGCCCCGCCACAATCACTCCGTCGATCGCGTCCGATGCTCGCGGCCACCAACCGCCTGTGGGAGCCGAGTCACCCATCGCGCCACCCCAAAGACCTCGTCCATCGCAGAGCCGACCGACGGTGCCCACCGCCGCCTTTACGCCTCGTCCATCCTGCCGCCTCAAAGACGCAGCCCCCACATCGCCGCTTCCACCGCGCCACCTCCACCGTGTCATCCCTCACCACGCCACCACCAAATTCATCCTCTTGTCCCGGTGGTTTCAATTGCTCTTCCCAATTCTTGGTGGTTTCAATTCTCGCCTCAAGGTACATTTGCTCTTCCCAATTCTTGGTGGTTTCAATTGTTTCAATTGCTCGAGATAGATAGATGCAAGTTGTTTTTGGGGTTGTTTTACCGCAACAGTTGAAGATCCAAACTCACCACATCTGGTGGTGCCATTGCCTTTGGAATTAGTGAATTACCGAGTGCATCCCTAATATACTTGATCCCGCACACACTAACCATAGATTTTGTGAAATGATGTTCGATTTCAAATAAGAAACAATTATTTAAACCAATTTAGCTACCGCGATTGTAAAATTTCTTCCAAAGGTATTCTTGTCATGTCACGATTTGTAATACATATCAACTATTCTTGTCTGCTATCCATAGATTTGTAATACACATCAACTAAGTCTCAGAGGTAGTATGTTGCATTTCTCTCATCTCGCATTCCATCAATTCTAGAGGCAATGGTATCTCAATACGCTTCTTCTTTTGAGAAGCCAAAGCATGTTTCTTTTGACACAATTTTGCAAACAAGCACTTCATCAAGAATAAGGAAGCCTTCCTGTTACTTTCACTTCACACAATGCAACTGTTATGCTCTTTATTTAACAGCTCCTTTGGTGAAAAATATCACTCCGCATCATCAATTTTTGCACTTCTTTCTTATAAATTCCTTATTCGAACAGGAATATAGAGAATAATTTGTTTTCTCGGAGCGGTGCACGAGAGGTTATTGAACATACCAAACTTCAAGTGAGAAACCTTTTTTTTTGTATTCACCTTTCTCTTATCGCCACTGGTTGAGATAGTCATTACATTGTCTACCCGGATGTTATTTCATCTACTACAGAGCAAGATAATTAATTGGATCAATTTTGTATAACTTGTTAAGTGACTAAGAGTATTCCAAAGGTATAAATTTGGTGAGACAACATGGAATGAAGTAATAGGTCTCTGTACTTAGGTTTTGTCATTGTTGATCTTTATCTTCGAATTCACCATTTGTCATTAATCTTCTACCAAAACCCACCAAGACTTTAAGAACTAATAATCTTCAAGATGGGGAGACAGAGAAAGATATGCAATTGAACTTAACCCCCAATTAGCATTGGTGATTAGGGATGAATAGACATGGATGTCAAGTTTACATTAAGTCTAATCAAGAAGATTTGTATTGTGTCTCTAATGCTCTTACAACTCAAAAGAAAAAAACACCAAAGCAATCGTAACACTAACTTCCTCCTTTTCAATTTTCTAATTGGACATTTCAAAGATTTATCTGTGAACATAATCGGGAGACTAAATACCTTTGCCTTAATATTGCTGCAGACTTTGTTTCAGTTATTTGTAGAAGCCTAGCGATCGACACAAACTAGTGTCTCATACACACCGCTTGTTTTATCTTACCAAGCTTGAAGGGTCATCTTCCGCTTCGAGTGTGCCTTCCTAGCTCGGTTGTACTATCACATTTCATAGATCGATGTTGGTAATCGGATATTCAAATCTTTTGAACACCTAGAGCGCTTAAAGTGACTTAATGTCATTAAATTGGGGATGAAATTGTCAGAGATCGCTTTTATTAAGATGTTCTTTGTAACTTTGAATAGATCATGTACTACATTCTTGTGAAATTTTCCATTTCGCTTTCCGTATCCACTCCATTCCGTTCGCTTTCTATTTCCGTCACTATCCGTTTCCGTATCTGTTTCCGGAGTTTCCGATTTCATTTCCATTACCGGTAAAAAGTATGGAAATGGAAACGGAACAGCTATTTACCAACCATTTCCATTCCGTTTTCACCCCTAGTAGCTATGGATATAATATATAAAAGATTCATAAAATATTTAAAAAAAATCCTAGTAGAAGTGACTCCAGATAGAAAACATTATCTGGTGATGAATGGGGCCACAAAACTACAAAAGTATGGAGTAAAGTCCTTTTTCTTTTTGATGAAGAAGAGATAACGAAAGCTACAAATATGGATTTGCATGCCAACTGCACTTCAGCTAATTAAGCTAAGCTATGATCTAGCCACCTACAAGGCTCATTCTAGTGCAACCTTGAACAAATGGACAGATAATGGATTACACAATAGTAGTATACTCAATATATTCTCCTCCCTGATCTAGCAACTTCCATTAAAGTCGCCGACCCCACACGGCCACCACTCCCCAACCGCCACGCCCAAATAACAATTGAGGTCTTTGTGATTTATCAAGCTTTGATGAGTCGCTTTCTTCATTGGTGGTCTTTAGTAAATGTTTTTGTCCTCTCGAAAAACCCTCGTTTGCAAACAAGGGCACTAATGTTTATAATACAATGTGTTTGCTTGGCTTAAGTGCTTCTGGAGCATCAAGAAAAGTGGAAGGAGAGAAGAAACAGAGGTGAGGAGAAGAGCACCAAGGGTTGAAGGACCAGCAGAAAACCTTGTCATCTTCATCGGCCATTGAACAATGATTGGTATGGTCCTTTTTCTTGTTGTAAACTCGCCATCGTTGGAATGTGCAAAATGAGACGTCTGAGGAGTTTGTTTTGCTATCTAGGTTTTGTAAAAGGTGCATCATGGATAAAACATGGATGGATATGCCTAGGCAAACCGATGAGTATATAAAAGGAGTTGGCGCTTTTCGAGTTTGCTTTTAGTAATTCAAACTAAAGGAAACAAGATATTGTGTCCTTGCAAGGTTTGTAAGAATTGTTGTTGGAGAGTTGGCGATGTAGTACGCGAGCACTTGATATGTGAGAGATTTACTAAAGGGTACAGGACCTGGCTGAATCATGGAGAACCGAGCTCTAGTTTTTTTGCAAATGACCATCAGACTGATAGGGTAGAGGTAGAGAAGTCAAATGAAGAAGATGACGTTTCTGATTTACTTTGGGACTTAGCAGGGGGTTTAGATGACACGGGGGACTTAGAAAGGAATGAGGGGCAACACAATGATGATATGGAATCGTTTTACAAGTTGGTAGATGATGCTGGCCAAGAACTCTACCCCGGTTGTAGAAACTTTTCAAAGCTACGTTTCATTGTTAGATTATTGCATATCAATTTTTTTGGGGGATGGAGTAATAAAAGCTTTGACATGCTATTAGAGTTACTTAAGGATGTTTTACCTGAGGGGTCATCACTTCCTATAAACTTCAATGCAGCTAAAAATATTGTAAAATGCCTTGGTCTTGGGTACACCAATATTCATGCTTGTGAGAATGATTGTATACTGTTTTGGAAAGAGCATGAAAAGGAAAATGTTTGTCCAAAGTGTAACACTTCAAGATGGAAATCAGAAAAGAAAAGTCCTAATGGGAAACGTGTACATAGAGTTCCTATGAAAGTACTTTGGTACTTTCCTATAAAGAAAAGGCTTCAAAGGTATTTTATGTCGTCCAAAATAGCTGCCGACACAAGGTGACATGATGAAGGACGCACGAAAGACGGCCTGCTTAGGCATCCGGTAGATGCTCCTTTCTGGAAGGATTTTGACTCTAGGTATCCGGAGTTTGCCTCTGAAAGTTGAAATCTCGACTTGTCAGAGCTAGTGATGGCTTCAATCCTTATAGGACCTTCAATTCAACTTATAGCATATGGCTGTTATTTTGATTCCATATAATCTGCCACCTTGGAAGTGTATGAAGCAACCAAATTTTGTTCTCTCTTTGGTAATTCCTAGTCCTAAAGCACCTGGGGCTGATATGGATGTTTATCTTGAGCCGCTTGTCGATGATATGGTAGATATGTTTGTTGATGGTGTTAGGACATATGATGCTTCTAAGGATGAGTTTTTCCAATTGCATGCTGCCATATTATGCACCATCTCTGATCTTTCTGGTCTAGGCTATTTGTTTGGATGTGTTACCTCTGGCAAAGTTGCTTGTCCTTAATGCCACTCACTTACATGTTCTCTCCAACTAAAAAAGGGAGGCAAGTATGTGTACATGTGCCATCGTAGATTCTTAGATGCCAACCACATATTTAGATCTGCTGCAGAATCATTTGATGGTACTATGGAGCATAGGGCAGCCCCTACACCACTTAGTGGAGAGGAAATTTTGGAGCTGACAGCAAACATGCACACTACTTTTGGGAAGGATCCAACTACAAAGAAGCCAGCTAACCCTATACGCAAGGGTAGGAATGAGCCACCGCTTGTTTGGAAAAGGAAATCTATATGGTTTAAGTTGCCATATTGGAAGGACCTACTACTACGACATAATTTCGATGTTATGCACATTAAGAAAAATGTATGTGACAACATTATTAATACACTTTTAGACATTGATGGGAAATCAAAGGATAATTTAAATGCTCGGTTTGACATGCAAAATCTTGGCATTAGACATGATCTTCATCCCATCAATGTAGATGATAGGTTCTACATGCCTCCAACACTATATGCAATGAGTCCAGCTGAGAAGAATTTATTTTGCCAACTATTGAAGGGAGTGAGATTTTCAGATGGTTTTGCATCTGATATACACAATAACGTGCATGTTACAGAGATGAAATTGATTGGAGTAAAGAGCCATGACAACCACATTTTGTTGCAACACTTACTTCCGCTTGCTGTACATAGGATATTGCCAACACGTGTAACTGCAGCACTAATTTGTGTGAGAAATTTCTTCAAGAAAATATACTCCCCTACTATTCGTGTAAGTGATATGCAGAAATTAGAGGCTGAAATAGCTGAGACAATAAGCATTCTAGAAACTATATTTGTACCAGCCTTTTTTGACATCATGGTACACTTGATGGTTCATCTTCCTGCTCAAGCAAGACTTGCTGGTCCAGTACAATACCGTAGCATGTGGGCAATAGAGAGGTATTCTAAAACTATTTCCACTAACCACACATATCCTTAACTAATATATTTGATTAAGCTTATATAGTGAAATCTGCTGCTGCTTAGGTTTTTGATGAGGTTAAAAGGTTATGTTCACACTAGAAGTCATCCGGAGGGATCAATTTGCGAGGCATATAAATTTGATGAGAGTTTTACATTTTGCTCACAATTTTTACAAGGGTGTGAGACCAGATTTACTAGGCAAGTAAGAAATGGTGAGGATTTGGATAGTGCAATGTGCAATATCAATCTTTTCTTTCGAAGCCTTGGGCGAGGTTTGAGTGGCAAGTGCACTACATCATTAGACTATAAGACTTGGCTTCAGGCACATAGATATGTGTTGTCCAACTATGACAACATAGAATCATACTTGAAGTAAGCTACTCAAACTATTTTTAATAGGTTGCATTCCTCTTCTTAGCTTTATATTTCTTAGATTTTTAACTTTACAAAACTTTTGCAGGAAACATATTGAGTACCTTCGCTCAATTGGTCATCACAATCAGCGAGAAATCAATCGTATTCATCATGAAATGTTTCATGAGTGGTTTATAAAGCACATAAGGCACAACATGACCGACCATTTGTGCTTCATATTGATGTTGTTAGGTCTGAATGCACATTAAATTAACCATAATATTCTGAATTACAGGTGGAAGGGTTAGTTGAAAATGGTGTAGAGGTACTAGAAGAGATACAAATTTTGGCCAATGAGCCTTTCATGATTGCTACGATGTATAGTAGCTATACTATAAACGGGTTCAATTTTCATACATACTCTAGTGATGAGGGTAGGCCAGTTCAAAGTAGTGGAGTAGCTCTAGTTGCCCAAACCTCTTGCTTTGAAATTGGAAACAACATGAACCCAATAGTACAAAACAAGACATACTATGGTAGGATCAAAGAAATCATTAAGCTGAACTATCGCAATAAGGGAAATATAGTGCTCTTTAAATGTGATTGGGTTGACAATCGCATTCAAGATAGATGGGTGAAAACCGATCAATTTGGGATCACAACTGTTAATTTCAATCATTTATTCAATACAGGAGAAGGATTATTAGATGAACCTTTTATTTTGTCACCACAAGCCACACAAGTTTACTATGTTGAAGATCCTGTTGATAGAGATTGGTGTGTTGTTGTCCAATCAAAACCACAAGAAGTTTATGATATGGCTGCAAGAGATAGTGAAAATATAGAGCATCAAAATGAGTTTCGCAGCCCAATTCCTGATTTGCATACAAATGTTGATGTGAATATTTTCCTTCAAGATGTTGTCCATATAAGGACAGATATAGATGGAACCATTGTTGCTGAAAAAAAGAGGAAGTAAGTACCCATTGTATGTTGCAATAATATTATGATTTATATCCTAAATTTTCTTGCTTTAGACTTGCATGTGCAGCCTAATGAATTATGATTTGCTAATCCATTTTTAAATATTTTCAGGAGGAAAGATGGTGACAATAGAAGAAGAAAGAGAGGCCGCATTTAATTTGTGACTATGAAAGGAGGAGGAATGCAAACATCTTGGTCACAGAGCGAAGATACAATCTTTATGCGACTTCGAGCTTGGACAAGAAGTTACCTCACAACAACAACAAAAGAAAAGAGAAAGACAAGGGAAAGTAATGCTACAATGCAAGAAAAAAATGGAATGGGAAGTGAAGCTACAATGCGGCGCAACTTACGATCAAGCTCAAGATTAAGTGCTGCACGTGCTGATGTACAACCAGGGAATGGGATTGCTGCACATGATGATCCACAACCAAGGACTAGGAGTTCTGCACATGTTGATCTGCAACAAGGGAATGGGAGTGATGCACATGCTGATCCACAACCAAGGAGTGGGAGAGCTGCAAGTGATGAAGGTATGTTTGTGAGTTTATTGTAGTAGTTGGAATGAACTATTGTATTTTTGTTGCTAACTAACTCCTGATTTGCTTGTATTTTTATTGATGATTTTTAAGATACATTCTATTTTGCAGAGCTGCATGTACAAGAAAAGAAAAATGTTAGAGGACCAACTAAAAAGGCTGATATATTTGCAAGACAAAATAAGCCAAAACTCAAAGTAGAGATCAATGAATATGGTTAGCCCTGTGGTCCTTCAAGCACTGAATTAGCTAACTTTATTGGAGCACTTGTGAGAACAAAGGTTTTCCGATTGCACATGATGATTGGAGGATGGTTTGTCCATGAAAAAAATATAAGCGATGGACAGATGCTCAGGTAGTGAAATAAGTTGCAAACATAGCTATTTAGGTTTGTGATTGACTGCTAACTTATTGCATATGTGTTGTGCAGCTCTATTGGGATATGGACACAAGTGTTTTCAACTGGTTTATGAGGACAGCAGCTGCAAAATGGAAGGAGTTCAAGTCAGATTTAAAGAAGGTGTATGATGATGATATGGAAGATGAAGAACTGATTGCATTATGTGATGAAAGAGTGCATGAGGACGATTGGAAGTGGCTAATCAATCATTGGAGGTCTCCAAAAGCAGCTGTAAGCAACAATCTTCCCTATCTCCTTAAACTATATATCTGAATCAATAAACACTCGAAATACTTGATGATAGGCTCGTTCAATGAGAGAGAAAGCAAATCGGTCAAAGCTGACACAAAACCACACAACTGGAAGTAAGAGTCATGCACGTGTTGGTAATGAAATAGTATGCATCCTTCTTGTCCTCTTTAATCCTCTCTAGATTTTGTGTAGTTGCATAAAACTATTGAATGAAATGCAGTGTGAAGAGCTAGGGCGCCCCCCACGCAGAGATGAATTGTTTATCAAAACGCACACACATACAAGAATGGAGTACCTCACAAAGGAGCTGAAACAACAATTGTATGTTATAAAATGCCACAATTTCACACATGCTATATATTATGCTAATATTTTAATTTCTTCAGAACACATTTAAAGATGCTATTAGAGATCATCCTGAACTCATAGAGAAGAGTATAGGGGATGGTGATGCTTTTTTCCATGTTTGTGGACCAGAGAAGAATGGATATATTTGTGTTCTAGGTTTGGGACCAACACCTGCTGACTTGGACATGCCTAGGGCCAAAAAATGCACATCAACAAGGGTTCAAATGGAAATTGAAGCACGTCGACAATCTGATAAGAAAGTGGAAGCTCTTGAAAATTGGTTGGACACTTTTCAACAAAAACTTGATATGTTGATTCAGCTACATCAAAGTGCTCACAACACTCCAAATGGATCTGATAATTCAGCTCAAGTGGTAAATTGCTCATCCTTTTTTGTTTTGACTTTCTTTTCAATGAAGTAATTGTTCAATTGTTGTCCTTGTTTAGAACTTGCATAGTGGAGCTAGTCTTGCTGAACAACCAGAAAATCATGATGATGATAATGGGTCACATGCTGGGGATGAAATGGAGAACACGCACCTAAATGATGTTGTGATGACTAGGCATAGTGTGGTCTTTCCAAAGGAACAACAGGAAGAGGTAATTGTTTAACCCACAATAGTTTACCTTATGTGTTGAACCCTCAATACTTTGCCTTATGTGCTGAATGTAATTACTAACTTGTGCTGAACTTTAATACATAATGCTCTAGGGTGGAAGGGATGTGATACTTTATAATGTTGTAAGACCCTATAATCTCCCTGTGGCTAAGGGAACAATTCAAACAACAAATCCATCATCTATTGTGGGGGACTCTCTTGGCATTCAATATTGTGAGGTGGTTGTCAATCATGTTTTTATGAGGGATGCCATTCTACCTCGGCCCATATGGAGCCTTAAAGTCCGTTGGAGATGCTCGTGGGAGATGCATCAGCGTGGGCCACATGATAGAGTAAGACCTTAGCATACATCCATATTTCTAATGAATTTTTGGCCTATCACCTCAACATCATACCAACTTGTTGTAGATCAAAGATGATAAGAAGTCTTGAGATACCAAAAGTACCAAGTGTATTATTATTTTGTTGGCAGTCCAAATTGTATTGTCATGCTTGTTTCATATTATTTCACATTTTCTATAAGGCAAAATTCTTCTCTTTGTTAGGTACTTAGTTACAAAAAGAAGTTCCAAGGGTTTTGAAGTGAACTCTTTGCAATCTAAAGGTTTATGTGACCACTGTGTATGGCACTAGTGTAAATGTAGTAATGTATATGGCATATGCGTTGTGTTGCATCTTTAGTAAGCATGAAAGTTATTTCGCAAAAAAACATATGCACTAGTGTAAATGTAGTAATGTATATGGCATATGTGTTGTGTTGCTCTACTCTTGTATGACTTTTTGCAATGATTCCTAGGATGGATTGTCTGGCACATGCACAAATGAAGTGGGGGCAAATAATTAAGTTAATTACATTCAAGATGATAAAATTTGTCTCCCATCCAAAATACAAAGCAACTGATACACTACACCATGACAAAATATTACCGTCAGATGCCTGTTGGAAATAATCAGTGATCACCAACAAACTATCTGTCGGCAAAGTTACACAACAGACTATCTATCGGTAATACTTCTTTTAGAGTCAGATTGTCTGTCGGCAATTATACATGTATTAAGGACTGATTATGTGTCGGTAAATCTCATATTGGGGATCAAACCGTCTGCTTAAAAATGTCATGACTAACTATGTGTCGGCAAATATCTAGGAGCGAAAAATTTATGCACGGCAAGATTCAAGGAGAACAAAAGATCAAGGCTAGGTTTCCATCAGACATCACACGCAGCTCCTTCGCCAAAATCCCCAAATCCCATTGCCTCCCACGCCGCTTTTCCCCATCGCCGCCTCACAAGACGCTTTCCCGTCGCCGCCCCACGCGCTTTCCCACCTCCCGCCGCCATCGCGCCTCAAGCGTGGCTTCGCCGCCGCCCCCACGCCATTGCCTCCTCGACCCCCGCACGACTTCCCGCCCCCACGCCCACTGCCGCCCCCACGCCATTGCCCCCACGCGATTGAGCACCTCCATTCTCTCCCTCATAGTGCCGCCATTCGATCCCTTCTCTCCTCACAACTCGCCACCAAACCTCCTCCTCTCCCTCACAGCCGCCACCACCCAAATTTTCCCTCGTCCGTCAGACGCGTTAGCAGTGTCGCCCTCCGCCGTGTCCGCGCCTCGCTCCCTCACCTCATCCTCCCAAGACTTCTGCCGCACCTGCTCCCGGCTGCCTTCAATCTGCTCGACACTTCGCCACCTTCTCGTCTCTGCCTCCGCCTCTTCGCTGGAGGCCTCTTCGCCCGCGGGCCGCAGCTCCCTCTCAGGCCCACACTGCAGGCCCCCGCCACCGTTGCCTTAGGCCCCCACCTGAGGTCCCCGCCGCCACTCGCCTCAGGCCCCCACCGCTACATCAGGATCCTCGCCCCCGCCTCAGGCCCTTGCCAGGAATTTCGATTTTGAAGATTTCTTGAATCTGCTACCTATTCTGAACTCTTAAGGTATTTTTCCAACTATCTTGTTAGTAGTACATTGCAGAACTTGTGATAAATAGAATGAGGACAGCTAGTGAAGAATGCTTGGTTATTCGAATTCTATGGAAGATCTTTGTTATTCATATTTTTATCATGGTTCACTCGTAAGAAGATGTCTTTTAAGGTTTTATGATGAAGTTTGTTATCAAAAAGGTTTTGCGGTGAAGTGATGGATGTTTAACCTCTCCTTGTTTATATTCGAGATGTCTTTGCCTTGATTGATTGTCATAGTAGTTCTTTTCATTTTAGGTGCGAAATGTCACAATCATAAAAAACATTGCATATGCCTCAGATAGTTGGATATTGTTCCGTTGTCATTGTTGCGTGGACTTGGTTATGCTTGAATGAAATGTTTGCTCTCCTTATGCATAGCTTTTGCGACATGTTGTTTTAATTAGAGTTACCATGCCCCTGTTTTCCTTTTGTTCAGTCACACTATGTGATGTTGACAATGGCAGCTGAAAGCTCCCAAGAAGTTAACTCATTCCAAGGCACAGGTATAGCTGTTTCTTCTTCGCATCAATTTACACACTGTTTCGAACGTGGCATAAAAAAATAGTGTAGTTCTTTGTAATCATTCGATCTTTACTACTATATTACTAGTTTATGTTAAGTTATATTAGCATATAATGCATGGGGGCTGGACTATGAGCATTTGGGACTATAATGCATGGGGGCTATAATCCACAAGACCAATTGGAATTTCCTTTTCTAATATGTTGATTCTGCAACATTTAACTTTGAATCAAGAGCATTGGCATGGCAGCTGGATCATTCTATTTCGGTCTGGTTGAGTGCATTATGCTTGTGGCCTGCCCCTGCCCTTGCCTGTGGGTATCTTGTGATCCTGGTTGTTGTTGGTTTTTTCCATTTTGTTCTCATCCAAATTCTTATGGTTTTGTTCTCATCCAAAACTCTTACACAATCATGAAGCTGACGTGGGAGCTGCTATGCATAAACATGGCAAACACCTCCAAACTTTTTTCGAATGTCCCACTGCCAAGCCATGTGCTGGCATGTCACAACCAAGCAAGCTGGTACTAGTATTTCTGTAGATTTCATCCCTCGTACACCATGGAAACGACCTTTCCTATTTGTGTTGCTTTGTATTCTTATGGCAAAACAGCAAAAGTTGTCCCCTTATCCTCCCATATTTTATCCAAAGCCACGCGACGTGGAGTGCCTTTCGTTTCTTGTTCCTTTGTTTTCTTCTCTGGAAAAGAAAGGAATATCTACAGCCTTTTCCACATGAACTTTGAATCATTTCCTCGAAGAGAGAAGGAACGAAGGAAACATCACGCCTAGACATTGTATCCATCTGGATACCCTTATCTGTATCTTCTCTCTTTAGAGAGAGAGAGAGAGAGATGCTACCTGGGGGATGAATGGTCACTTCCTCTCCAAAATTTCTCCTCCTCACTAACCTTGGTGAAAGAGAATAAGTCATCTGCTCAAGCCTCAACGCGTAGGTAAGCTTATAATGCCCTCTTTCCTCTCCTCTTGTTCTTGTTGTTCTTCTTCCACCGTCGTCTCTTCTCGCGGCATCGTGTATATCATGGTGTTATTGAGTTCTTTATTCCTTTGTTTTTTCCGCGAGTTACCTGTAAAAAGAGATCAATTAGCTACCCATTTCTTACCTTTTTAGAAGAAACCCAGGAGGAAAAAGACTCGAAATGTTTTCGTCGCCTCAACCCGAATGTTTCTAGGAACAATCTTAGAGTGATGCGCCGCAGAATGAGAAGGCGATGCTTGGTCAAATCGTGCAAAAGCATGCAAGAAAGTTAGTTTTGATCAATGTCGCTTTGTATGCGTGTCAACTTCTTGTTGCTTTCTAACCCTCGTATGCGTGGCTATTGGCTATCGCTTGCAAGTGAGCGAGCTAAGTAGCATTCTTCATTGTCTTTGCTCCTTATTTTTCTCAATCCTATTTGGTCTCAGACATTAAACAACGAACCGCTAGCTCAGACTTAATTTCCATGCAGATGACACTATACA
This sequence comes from Guadua angustifolia, assembly GCA_036346375.1. Taxonomy (NCBI): domain Eukaryota; kingdom Viridiplantae; phylum Streptophyta; class Magnoliopsida; order Poales; family Poaceae; genus Guadua; species Guadua angustifolia. The sequence goes on along the minus strand of JAYEVE010001309.1, from coordinate 213,194 downwards.
TATTCTAATATGGGGGTATTGATTTAGTTAAAGGACCATATATATATATATATGTTGAGCTCATGAATTCAAGGTTGTAGATGTGGAGTTTATACTAAAATCTTACGAATTATTGATTGGATTACACAACTTAATCCATATGAGTACCTACACAATGAAAATCTGCAGATATATCGAGGGGTTTAGGCACCGATAGTTCGAGATTTTTTATATGTTTAAGTTTGCCTATATGACAACGATGATGCCTATATGATTTGGTGATGGAGATAGTACATTCACAAGATAATTGATGCTTTAAAAATTTCAGCTTTTTCTAATAGTTTCTTTGTTGTTGATTATAACCATATCACCTATTCTTTTACAGGTGTGCAAGAGTGAGACCATCGGTGCTAATCGAGAAAGGTATTCCTCTATCGATTCTCAATTCTCTTCCTTTGTAGTTTGTCCAATGGTATTCCTCTAATTCAACTTCGTGCGATAAATAAGCAGATGCTTTTTTTTGGTCTAGAGGCAAATGCTTCGTCCAATGGTATTCCTCTTCCTTTTAAGTTTTAACTTGATTAGGTATATGTGCATCGATATCACTACACAATATGCATTTTTCATCGGCTTGCTTTCTCGTTGATTTAAGTTATACTAGCTAACTTTGTTTTCTACGTTGCATTCCATGACGAAGCATGTCTTTTCATATATATATACATGTGTATTAGAGCTAATCACCGCCATGACAAAATCGACTTAGAGTTAACAAAGAATCGTGCAAGTTACAAATATCAAAACCGCTTGGGATTTTGTATGTCTTGTATATTTCTAACGTGGAGGGAGGTGTGCACAAGGGTGCTTCGCTTGAGTTGAGTGTGCACGCCTTTTACAAGAGAGCAAATGACCACCTTCATCTAATTTTGTAGAAAATACGTGGCTATTATCAGCTTAATCACTTTGTATTATGATAAAACCAAAATTAGATTGTCAAAAGAAGAAAGATAGGCGGCATGCATCATGATGTTCTCAACAAGAAGGCAATTGTTGTTGAATTGTTAGTATTGAAGATCGCTTTTTTCCCCAAGGGCCCCAATACACATGTAGGAGTATATATATTTGTCAACTAACAATTAATCAGCCCATCATTGCTTTGTCTCATAACCATATCACTTATTCTTTTACTGTGGTGTGCAGGAGTGAGACCATCAAAGCTAATCGAGAAAGGAACTTCGGGTGTGCGGGAATGATGTTGTCCAAAGGCTTCTAGAAAGGAATTTTTTATGAAGTGGTGGAGATCCAATTAGTGTATAGCCACTAGTTATATAGATGGACTAATCTTTTGGACAATTAGTGACATGTTAAAGAGAGGTCTAGCCCTTGTGATCTTTTGGACAATTAGTTCAGTTACTAGTAATTATATGTGATCTTTTGGACAAATAGTGTTGTTACTGAATGATCATATATCTGTGTAATGCATTCATGTGACCTTTTGGACTATGAGTCTATGATAAGGAATGAAATCTGAAATCTGAATGATCATTTATGAGTCTATGCCCTTTTGGACTATGTGATCTTGGAGTACTGAATGATCATTTATGTTTTCTCTCCATGTGTCGAAATGTATGGTAAAAAAATTCTGAAATCTGAATGATATGACAAATGTATATTACTGATTCATGCAAACAAAAATATGTTGTTTGCAATGGTATACACTATGTCGCCTAACAATGCAATCGGCAAATAGTATTTCTCAGGCAAAACGTCTGTCGGCAAAGATTTGTCTGTCGGTAAAGATTGTCTGCATCGGTAAAGATTTGTCTGCCGGTAAAAGTATAGTATCGTGGACAAATCGCTCTGTCGGTAATGTTTTGTCTCGGCAAAGGTCTTTAACAACAGGTCTTTTATCGACAAAGTCGTCTGTCGGTAAATCCTTTACCGATAGACCAACTAATGTTATATATGCCCTTTGCTGACAGACATGCTGTCGTTATATTTGGGTCGTGGTGTAGTGATATCAGGTAGGTGCTAACTTTCCTTGACTAAGTATCTGTTTGAATTCTTAATGCAGAACATTCTGGATGGGGAACGACTAAGAAGCATGTTCAGCAAAATAAATTGTTTGTTATTATCCAATATTATGAGTCTATGACACAACTTAGGAACTACACCAGCATTTCTAAGATGCTATGGTTATTTCATCATGAGGTGTACTTTATCTTATTTAAAAATCAATCCTCTGAAAAAGTTGATGCACTCTTAAGAAATATGTTGAAACTTTCTAAAGGGACACAATGCCACCAAACAATAAATCAATATGCTGAACAAATACGCAAAAAAATATCTAGCCAAGGGCACAATGCGCTGATGCATCAAGTATATGCCACAATACACCATCTCTGATTCCTATTTCGTTCATCCATCTTGCCATGATTGCAAGCAACGCCATGACATATAAATATTTCATATTTATACAAGCGAAATCAGAAGTTGTTGCTCAATAAAAAGTGTAATATGAAAACTATGTATACATGATTGCACTATCTACGTGCTCACAGATACAAATTAACTGCCTGTTTTAACTAAAGTGTCTGCCATTTTTTATAACCCTCAATCTCATGAAATAATGTGATTTTATTTTGACGGAAGCATGAGCAACAACTCACCATGCATCAGCATGCCTACGTCGTATCAGTACATTAGCCTGGGAGAACTACCTCTTTGCGAAATATTAGTCTCTCAAGTAATAAGTTGATTAAGTTCTACAGTGAGACTAAATCCTTGACTAGTGGAACCACATTACTGGTGACTGGATTATGAGAAGAGTGTGTAGAGTAATAACAATGGAGGTGACTGGTAATTGATGGATTTGTCAAATTTCTTATCTCATTTAATAAAAAAATAGTGCAAACAATCTAATAATATTGTTAATGTGCATTAATCTCTCATCCTTGTAACATTAGAGACTCTAGCAAGCACGATTACAAGCTAACTGCCTAATATCTATCTCATCTTTGTAACACTAGAGACTCTAGCAAGCCCGATTACAAGCTAATTGCCAATGCCTACATTACCCACATGCATTAGGATAGGCCAACTGGATGCTCAACAACAAAATTGATATGACCTTTCTAGACAAAATCAGCAAGTGCTAAGTAAAATCCTTACTAATTACACTACATTACTTAAATCCTTACTAATCTGACATCCACCCTAGGAATCTGACATCCACCGTAGGAATCCTGGCACTGTAATTTTCACTAGGCAATGTGCATGCACCTGCGGTTAATGTTCAAATTTCTATTATTATCCCTTGCAGTTTTTACTAAGCAAAGTTCATGCCATGCCATCTTTACCTGTACATGTTCAATGTCGTGCAACTAAATGATCCATGGTCACACCAAGTTTGTGAATTGTGGGCAGGTACCAGAGGTAACATAGGTAAGATAATATGTAAAGAAAGCATCTATAATTTTGCATTTTGATATTGCCAAACAAGTGATAGATTCATAGAGTGACACATTGAAGAAGGATGTTAAAAAAAAGAAACAGAATTCTAGATCTAGTTCTCTTAATTAAGAAGTTTGTTTGAAAATCTGCTTTGGAATGGAATCATATATAGCTAGCAAAGGAGCTGGACTTATTAACATCCTACACAGTTTAGAACTTGAGTTGTTTCTGAAATTTTAATGTGTTACTCAAACTTTCCATCATGTCCAATCTTATTGTGGCATAACTTTTTATCCATTTGTCTGATTTTGTCACATATTTGAGATTACCTACAGCTTAGCTACTAAACACTAATTTTCTGCTGTTTTTGCTGATTATTCCTTTTCTTCATCATGGTAGGTGCACAGGTACAAGGTGATAAGTTTCTGGAGTAGTAACTTTTGTGTAGTTGGGGGTGCTACAAGTTTTTCGAGTGGCAACATTTTGTGTAGCAAGAAAGTAGTGCTGTTTATGGTTATAAATGTTAACTAGTAGCTAGAGAAGCATATACATCCTCTCTTTTAGTGAAAATGTATGCCCTTATTTACTAGGTCGAGACTTAGCTCATTACCTCTCACCAAACTCAGACGTTACTTATTTTGGACGGGCATGTATGCAACTTAACTTATTTGAAGGATCTATGTTTATCAAACTCTGTATGTCATGTGTGCTGTGATTGTGTATGTATATGGTGATTGTGTATCAACTTAACTTATGTAATGTGCACCTTAACTATTTGAACTGTGATTGTATATGTATATGGTTAAATATGTGAGTGGCACTATTTGCATGTACAAGTGTGTATGTGTAACGTCCCGAAATTTGGCCTGATTTAAATTTTGGAGTTATTTGAATCTTTATGAATTTCTAGAATTTATTTGGAATTATTTGAGTTTAATTTGAATTTATCTTCTCTTGAATAATTAAATAACATAAAAGTAATTATTAAAAATAAATGGAAAAATTTTATTTAAGCTCTAAATACCCTAAAATATTTTCTGGAATTTTTCTAGAATTTTTTTGGGTATTTTTAGTGCTCTAAATAATTACTTTGATTTTCCAGATTTGTTTTAATTGTTAAAACCGGAAAAATTTGATTGCTACAGTGTCGGGACGAGCCCAACACTGTGCTCGCGCCCGCAAAACCCTAGCGCCGCTGATCTCGGGTCGAACGATCTTCATCGGACGGTCGTGGACGAGCCACGTCGTCTATTCGCTCGATGCCGTCGGATCGATGCAGATCGGACGGTCCGGATCGCGTCGCGCCTCAGGAGGGAGCGACTGTCGCACTGCCGTCGCCATCACGAGCCGGTTGGCCACCGAAGATATGTCAGGGATTTGCGCGCCTTCCGAAGCTTGTCCGAGCGGGAGAAATACGCCTCTGCATGCAGCACTCTCTTCCGCACCTTTTGCCCGTTCATTCACGCCCTGCCGCACACCGTAGCCCTCTCAGTAGCTCGCCGAAGTTGGTACTTCCACCGCCACGGTTTTCTTCACGTTTCACCATCGTCCGCCACTCTCCACCGCACTCGTGACCTTCGCCGAGTTCGCTGTGGCACGCCGCGTCGCTTGGGCCACTTCCTTCCACCGGAGGAGCTCGGAAACGGCGTCGCCGACTGCATCTTCTCCAAGTCCGGCGACCAGCACCACCGTCTCTCCTTCGATGCCTCGCAGCTCACCGTCGCCGTCGGATCTTCATCCAATGTCCGAGGTAGCGCCACGTTTCTCTCCCGTAGAGTTAAGTTTAAATAGCTTCGGTAGATCTAGGCCGTTAGATGGTAATCGAGCGGCTCTAGTAAGGCCACGCAGGTGCGGCGAATAGGGAATCGCTTGGGTAGCATCCACCGTTGGATCTTCATCCAGCCACACCAGCGAGTCCACGTATCTGTGGGTTGGCGCGTTGATAATGGTCGTTGGATCTTCGATCTAAGGTCGAGATCTTGCCGCGTATCCGTCCGGTAGCCTTAGCCTCGTGAAACCGTAGCCGTCGATCCGAGGATATCCGGTCGGGATGCAACCAGGTGTTCCTCGTCGGGACGTCCACATGGCTAGGTCAAGCCGTTCGCCGGGCCGAATCCGAGCCGTCGGATTTTGAACGCTCGGTTGAGATGTTGCTATCTGTTTAAATATATTTATTGTACGAATGATTATTCCGCGTAGACTCCGAGTTGTCGGAGTCGCCGGGAAGAAATCAAGACCCGCCGCAGTTTCGCATCAGATCAACTACTCTTCGAAGGCAAGTCATGTTTTGATCATGTTGCGCCGAGATTTCAAAATATACTTTGTTTCAAATATTGCATGCTATGTTATTTAAAAATATCATTGATTAAATTGGTATGGTAGCTAATATGCCAATCTTGTTTATGCCACCTTGATTATGTTGTCATTATGCCCTAAAAACCTTGTCACCCTAGGATGTTAATTTACGTTGGTTGCTATAATAATGCCAACACGGAGGCTAGACCGTGACTAGTTGCTTAGTATGTCAGATCTACTAATGACTTTCAAATTGCAAAAGAATATTGATTAAACGATTATGGAACGCATTTTTGAAATAATGCGATAATGTCATGAAATGGAAATGGGGGTAGCAACCTGTGTGGTTCTACTCGTGCAATGAAGTGGACATTGGCATTGTTGCATAAATGCAAACCGGGGTGGGAAATGATTTGGACCGGGGCAAGTGGCGAGAAGGCTTCATGGCAGGTGGGCCTGTGTGGCAATGGGATGTATTGAGATTATAAAGGTTGTGTGCCGAAAAGTATAAAACAGATGTCTTGCCCGGGACAGTTAAGGACTTCACCTTGCGAGCCTTTGAACTAAGTTACTCGTACAACCACTTGTCCGGAATGGGACGAACCTAGTTTAGTAGGGTTCTGATATCTTTCCTTTGACACCTCGGGCGGCAGCTACACCAGAGTGTAACCGTGTGGGGAGCGTGCACTGCTGCAGCTTGGTACCCATGCAATCAGATTCGCTGTCATAAACTCGGCTCTGAGTGAGGGAGAATTAGAAAGGCACATCGAGAGGTTCACAGTTAAGTGTTAGTCTCCAAAGACTTTGTTGCAATCAATCACTGTGTGGTGAGCGAATCAGATCTTGTTGGTAAAGTGTACAGACCTCGCAGAGTGTGTGTTAAAACTATTCGAATAGCTGCGTCATGTGATTCGACAATGCTCGGGGATTACAGTCAAGGGTTAGATTTTCAAAATAAAATATGGAATGGGTGGCTGTGTGCCAAAGACTAATGAAGCAAACTTAGGGCTATGTGCCAAACTCTTGAAAAAGAATTGAGGAATTAATTATTATAGTAATGATTTTTCTTGCTTTTAATCTAATTAAGACTATCTGTTAAAAGAAAAGTTGTTTCACACAAAATATCCATTAAGCCTTCCTTGGAATAAGCCATGCATGTAGTAATAGAACTGCATTGTGCATGACTTGTTGAGTATGTTGTATACTCACCTCGCTCAACAAAACCTCGTAAGAAGAAGCAACACCACTTTGGAGGAGGAGTTTAACGAAGGTCCGGAGGATTAGGTTGAGCCTCGCGGTTGCCTTCGTGGCTACGAGGGGTTTCATTATCGCACTTTTGCTTCCATGCTGAACTTGTGTTACTCTGTTATTTATCGCCCTGCGTGGCGAATTAATGTAAGGTGACCATAAGGTCGTGTAACTCGGTTATACTTATGCTTGAAGTACTTTATTATTAATCCCGTTGTGTATAATTGCGGTACTTTAACCTGTTTATCCTGTGTGTACTAGCGTGATCCTGGACTAGTACAGAATACACAGAGGGCCCCGATTTGCAGATTCGGGTCCTGACAGAGTTGGTATCAGAGCCATACTAACTGTAGGACTTAACCCTAGTTAGACTGGCCATTCTAGAAAGGATAAAAATTAATTTCTAAAAGAATTAAAATTATGCAAGAATAATCAATGAAATCTTGACTTATCCCTTCTTCCTTACTTCATACCTATGCTGCATTTTGTTATTACTTTTGTATTCTTTTAAAATTTTAGCACTGACGAGTTGATTTGGCAGATGAGGATGGTTCACTCCTTCGGCAAGCGTCACGGTGGGTACGCAGCGGAGCTTTGGAGGATGCTCCAGGTGCTGGGAGGCTTCGACCACCCTCTCTACCGGTCCCGCACCTGGGTGGTCAACGGGATCAACCGCGGCTGGGAGACGACCCTCACCTTGTACACGCGAGAGAACACGCGTGCCAGCCGTCCGCTCCACCTCTTGGTGAGGCGGGCCAACTACGAGCAGGCATACAGAGTGTGCCGGCTAGCGCTGCGAGGGGTTAGCAGGACTACGGCTTGAGCCGTGGGACACTGCTTTCGTGTACCCGCACGCGGTGGACCCCTAGGCGCGCTTGAGCCGAGGACGACGCCGCTGTCAGACACTTGGGCTGGTTCGCTGCGGCTCAAGAGGAGGTCATGGACGCTACTACTGTGGAGCTGTAGGCTGTGTACCATACCTTGGAGGAGACCGAAGTGGCCCTGCGAGAGACCAGGATGCACGCAGTGCAGAGAATCGTCGAGCTAGAGGAGGCCCTCTACGGTCACGGGGAGCCTGAGGCCATCATGGAGCTTGACGACGAGGACGAGGAGGAGCCAGAGGAGCAGGAACCAGAGCCCGCGCTAGAGGATCAGCAGCCAGTGGAGCCCCCAACAGCACCAGTGGGAGGGCATGGGGACCAATTTGCCCCAATGCCAGCTCACCCGCCAGTGTACGTGATAGGCGAGCCGCAGCCAGGATGGTTGGATGACTGAGTTCGTTGGGTCGGGTAGTTGTTGGGATTTTTGCGTTGAGACTCAATTGTTATGAGTCGCGTCTTTAAAATTTAAACTTAGTTGCGCCATGCTATTGTAATGAACTATTTGGTTTGATGCTGTGATTGCTGGTATGGTTGCAAGGCCCTTAGACCCTTGTAAGCGAACATACCTATTTATTATCTTTGAATGGATGTTAAGGATTTAAGTTACACTTGTTTCCCATATAAGTTCTTCTACTTGCCTATTCTTTCCCTCTTATCTCTAAACCGTCGAGGCAACCAGCAGATGGTGAATACTCGCAACACCGGAGCCGGAGGCAGTGGTTCACGTCAAGGAGGCAGTCAAAGCAATACACCACCACCACAGGCAGCACCGCCGATTGACATGCAGAATTTGGGAGCCTTCCATGCAGCTCAAACTCAATTGATGCGCATAATGATGGCCATCAGACAAAGAAACAACAACAAGCAAACCGCCAACAATCAAGTCATGTAACAATGGACCACGTCCCTACTCGAGATTGTCCGAGTTTATGAGGACCCGTCCGCCCACTTTCTCGGGCAATGCTAGCCCGTTAGAGGCAGATGATTGGTTGAGGACCATCGAGAGGAAACTACATATAACACAGTGTGATGGAAATGAAAGAGTGCTTTATGCCTCTCATCGCCTAGAAGGACAAGAATGAGTGGTGGGAAAACTATCACAAGATCGCAGAAAACCCACAGAAATCACCGGAAGAATTCACCATAGCCTTTCGTCAATACCATGTACCGGAGGGTATCATGGAGCTAAAGAAGGAAGAATTTAGAATGCTGAAGCAAGGAGGTCAGTCCGTGGCTGATTATTTAAATAAGTTCACACAACTTGCGCGTTACGCCCCGGAGGACGTGGCAACGGACAAGGCTAGGCAGTCCCGTTTTATGAAGGGACTCAACACTGGTTTGCAGGTGGGGTTGATTACCCACACTTTTCCCAATTTTCAAGAGCTGGTTATAAGGCGCTCATACTGGAAGACAAGCGCAGGGAACTGGATGATAATCGCAAACACCGCATGGCACAACAAGGAGGACGTTCAGGTCATCAGAAACCAAGGTTGATGCCTCAACAATTCTCCAGATTTCAGTAAGGAAACAGTGCCAGGACACCGCCGCCAATGCCGAGACCAGCAGGACAAACCCCCCAGACTCTAGTCAAGACTGTTAATCAGAACGGAGGGAACCAGCAGATGTCAGGGAGATGCTGCTACAATTGCAATGAGACTGGGCATTTCGCCAATGTGTGCCCAAAGAAGGGAGGGGTGACACCAGTGCGTTTCAACTTAGGAAACACGCCAGCTAAAACTCCTGCCCAGAGAGGAAGCCGAGGATCTACCCAAGCTGGAGCCACACCGCAAGCATTCACGCCGAGGCGTGATTAATCACATTTCGCAGACGAAGTCCGTAATGCCACGGACGCCGTGCTTGGTAAGTTCCTTGTCAACTCGAGGCCGCCTACAAAGGTTATTCGATTCGGAGCTTCACATTCGCTCGCTTTCGAGATTTTGTGTCGTGCCCGAATTTGCAATTCCGGACACTCAGGTATCCCGCACTAGTCCAGGATCGCTTAGTGCACACAGACTAAACAGGTATAATATCACATCATACACAAATGAATATTAAATAAAGTACTTCAAACATTTATATAAACGAGTGTACGACCTTATGGTCATCCTTACAATAGTTATGCCACGCAGGGCTTACAATAATCAGAGTAGCATAGTTCAACAGCGGAAATTTAAAATGTCGTGATGTCCATCTTCTCCACAGACGCTCCGACGAAGGCTTGCCCCTAATTCCCCGGCTCCTCGACATACTCTTCCTCGTAGGCTGGTGTAGTTTCTTCCTCTGGTAGGTTTGTCCGCAAGGGTGAGTACACACCGTACTCAACAAGTCATGCACAATGCAGATCTATTTACTACATGCATGTCTTATCCAAAGGAAAGGCTTTATTGGTTATTTCGGTTTTGCATCATCATTTTGAACTATCAATTATTTAGATTGAAAGCATCAAACTTATAATTAATATATGTCTCAAATTGTTTTTTCCACAATATTTTGGACACACAGTCCCTAGACAACTTCATTTCACAATTTTGGCACACAGCCAACCTCCCCATTTTATTTTTAGAACACTACCCCTTGACTGTAATTCCCGAGCATTGTCCATTACCGTGGACTCGGCTATTCGAACAGTTTTGACACTCTGCAGAGGTTGTACACTTTACCCACAAGATACAGTCGCACACCACAAAGGCGATTAACCATAACAAAGCTTTTCAGAGACTTCTATCTTAGCCTAAGAACCTCTCCGTGTTGCCTTCACTATCACTTCCCTCACTCAGAGTCAAGTATAGGATGACGAACACCGCTGGATAGGGTACCAAGCAAGCATGTGCACGCCCTCGCATTACCCTCGTCGTAATCGCCACCCCGAGGCATCAAAGGTAAGACATCGAAATCCTACTAAACTAGGTCTTCCCATTCAGACATGTGGTTGTACGAGAGACTCAGGTCAAAGGCTTGCAAGGTAAGGTCCTTAACCGACCAAGGCAAGACATCCTTCTCTCAATTTTGGCACACACCCTCACAACACTCAACCCATCCCACAGTTGCCACACAGCCCACTCGCACGAAGCCTCGGTCCACTTGCCCCAGCCTAAATCAATTCCACCCAAGTTGTTAACAGTGCAACACATGCTTATATTCATCTTTCATGTAGAACCACACAGGTCTCTACATTCCAATGTTAATACCAACATCATTCCACATTTCATTGAAAAGCATTCACTATTCTTTAGTCAGCGTTGATTTTGTAATCCAAATAGAATGGTTCACGTACATGCATGGCTAAGCAACTATTCACGGTCTAGCCTCTCGTGTTGGCACAATATCATCAATCAACTAATATTACCAAGCTAGGGTTATTAAAGGAATCATGGCATACAAATAATATTAACAAGGTGGCAATAACAATTAGGTTAACTAGCTAATTCACCCAAAATATTTAAACCATTTTTAGTTGAATTAGCATGCATAGTTTGAAACAAAATATATTTCCAAAATTTAGGAGCAACATGGTCAAAGCATAACTTGCCTTCGAAAAGTTGCTGGTCCTGATCCGGAGTCAAATATTGTACTGGAAATTCACCCTCGCAACCCTCCGGCAAATCAACGTCTATATACAATCAACATAAACATAATAAATATATTTTACAGAGGGCAAATCATCCCTAAAAATTCCACAAAATTCACTATTAAATAGATCTTGATTTTACAAATTTTTAGAAATTGGAATCACTCAAATCGGAGTTAAGACGTAAAAGTTATAAGCGTTTGAAGTTTTAAATTAAATTAAAAAGGAATAAACCGAATTTCTCTATTTATTTTTATATGGAAAATCCCGATATCTATGACGTCAGCATTACTGTAGATGATGTCAGCATGACCCCTGCCAGGTCTGACAAGTGGGCCCCACCAATGACGTCAGCACGTACACGTGTCAATCATCCAAGCGTGACACGCGGCGACGAAGCATCACCCGAAAGATTGATTAACTCTCAACCGTCGGATTAAAAATGAACGGCCGGATCAAACCCGACGCTTCGCTCAGTTACCGCTCATTTACCGCGGAGTCGACACGTGGCGCAATATCAACTCTCGGATCAAAATCTAACGGCGGAAATTAAATCGATAAAAATTCAATTACTCCGGTTATGCGTCAAGATTTGTGCAGTCTAGATCACGGTCACGATCGCACCGACGGTTCGGATCGTTACCACGATGCTGACACGTGGCTCAATGCGAAACCTGATCAAAATCGCGCGCTACGCTGCGAATCGCTGACGCCGATCAGAAGCGACAATCGCGTCGCCGGCTCTCACACAACACGCGTCGCCTCGATCGACCCAAGACGCGGCGTGATCCCAAGCGTTGATTTCAAAATCAACGGCCCAGATCGCCGGAATTTCTACACTAATTCCTCTGATTTAATAGCTATTGTTGAATGGGCGACGTGGCACATTACCTACCGTACGATTCAGATCAAACGGCTAACGTTAGAAGATGGGGTTCACTATTCACGCAACTACGTGGCTTGTTCCTGACCGTCCGATTCTCATCCCACGGCCAAGATCTAAAACTACACTATTCTGGTCTCTAATATGGAAGAACACGTGGACTAACCTCACTCGTTGGATGCGAAATCAACGGACGACGTTGATCGGAAGCTCGGCGAAGACGCGGCGTGGAAGTGCTGCCGGAGACGAAGAAGAAGACCCCAACGACGGCGCTTCGTGATGCTTCGCGAGATGGAGAATCCTTCGATGCGCAATGTCTTGAGGATTACTCCGGTGGTCTTGATAGCGACGGAGGGTCACCGGAGCTGTCACAAAACTCGGCGGATGTTCACAAAACTTCGGCGAGGATGTACGAGGGCTACGGTGGTTCTCGGTGTGCGTGAAAGGGCTCGACGGGTGCGCAACGAGGTGCTTTATACCACCGCACTGGCCAAGGAAGTGACGGAGACACGCGGCGGTGAGTAATGGCGACGGTTTCTACTCGAACGCATGGCGGCGGCGGCGTTTCCATTCCTTGGAGACGAAGCGACGTGGTCGCTATCCAACCGTCCACGCCGAAATAACTAAGGGCAACGAACCGACGCGGTTGAACTTCCACCGCTCGGATCGAAATCATACGATGGATAAACGATGGCGCTGCTTAGGGTTTCAGCGTGCACAGAATGGGCTCGCCGTTCTCGTTAATCAAGTTTTCAAATGATTTTCGAATAAAACAATTCGAAATTTATTTAAATTGTTTAAGGCATTAAAAATATCGAGAAAATTCTAGAAAAATTCCAGAAAATATTTTAGGACCTTTTGAACTCAAATAAAATATTTCCATTTAAATTTTCAAAAACTTGATCATTATTTAAATAATTTTCATATAAGGGTTAAATTCCAAAAATTCAAATAATTGCGAATAAATTCCAGAAATTCCCAAAAATTCCAAATAAATTATAAAATTCAAAATTTAGCCAAATTTTGAGGATGTTACATTTTGCTGTGACAAATGATCTGGATATTGTTAATCTTAAAAGTACACTTATAGTCCAATCCCCAGGATCCGAACTTCGATCTAAGATCGGTTGTTCTAGAGTTAAGCTATTAATAAAAGGAGTAGAGTTCCTAGCGAACCTTATTATATTAGATACCCAAACCCTGGATGTTATCCTGGGAATGGATTGGTTGACTAAGCATAAGTCTCAGATTAGATCAGCTAAAAGTTGTGTCTATTGAGAGCCCTGATGGTAGAAAGGTGGAATTTCAAGCAACGGCAGTTCGGGAAGGGCAGTTATTGGTAAACAGTCTAGAAACCGTCAGTATAAGAGATGTACCAGTAGCTAGTAAGTACCCAGATGTTTTTCCCGAGGAACTACCAGGAATGCCACCAGACAGAGACATAGAGTTTGTAATCGATTTAGTACCTAGAACAGCACCGATAGCAAAGAGACCATATCGGATGTCCACCGAAGAGTTGGTAGAAATGAAGAAGCAGATCGAGGAGCTAAAGGAAAAAGGATTCATCAGGCCTAGCTCATCACCATGGGGAGCTTTCGGATGTGTGTGGATTATCGTGCGCTTAACGAAGTGACGATAAAGAATAAATACCCGTTACCCCGGATAGATGATCTTTTTGATCAGTTAAGAGGTGCAGGAGTTTTCTCTAAGATTGACCTTAGGTCAGGATATCACCAGTTGAAAATCAAGACAGAGGACATACCCAAGATGGCATTTTCTTCAAGATATGGACACTACGAGTTCACCGTTATGTCTTTCGGACTGACAAATGCCCCTGCCTACTTTATGAACTTGATGAATAAAGTATTTATGGAATATTTAGATAAATTTGTAGTCGTGTTCATAGACGATATTCTGGTTTACTCAAGGACGGATGAAGAGCATGCCCAACATTTGAGATTAGTGCTAGAAAAGTTAAGGGAGCAACAACTATACGCAAAATTCAAGAATGCGACTTCGGAAGAGCAAGGTAGAATTCTAGGGCATGTAATGACCGCCGAGGAATTGCAAAGGACCCAAGCAAGGTTGAGACAAGATCGCATTGGGAACTGCCAAAGACGGTTACGCAGATTCGAAGTTTTCTTAGGATGGCTGGGTATTACCGCCAATTTATAGAAGGGTTTTCGACAATTGCCAGGCCAATTATGCAATTGCTAAAGAAAGAGAAGAAATTTGTGTGGACACTAGATTGTGAGAAAAGCTTTCAAGAATTGAAGAAACGATCGACATCAAGACCAAGTTAGTTCAACCAGATGTGCACCGTAGTTTTGATATTTATCGCGATGCATCACGCCAAGGGCTTGGATGCGATGATGCAAAACGGAAAGGTAGTAGCCTATGCATCGAGGCAATTAAGGCCACATGAAGGGAATTACCCGACGCATGATCTAGAATTAGCAGCCGTGGTGCATGCATTAAAGATATGGCGTCACTATCTTATTGGAAATAGATGTGAGGTATATACAGATCATAAGAGCCTCAAATACATTTTCACCCAATCTGACCTGAACATGAGGCAAAGAAGGTGGTTAGAACTAATCAAGGATTACAACATGGGTATCCATTATCATCCCGGCAAGGCCAATGTAGTGGCTGATGGCTTGAGTCGGAAAAGTCATAGTCTAAATATAATAGTGAGAGAAAGCCAGGGAGAATTGTGCAAGGACCTTCAGAGGTTGAAATTGGAAGTTATTCCGGAAGGATTTGTAGCCACTTTGGAGGTGAAGCCTATCTTGGAAGACCAGATTAGAGAAGGTCAAGAATGATGAGAAGATCAAGCTTAATCAAAGCTAAGATGGAGGAAGGGCAAGCAAAAGAATTTAAGCCGATTTAACAAGGCACGCTAGAATGAAAGAGCGATTTGTGTACCTAACAAAAAGGAGTTAAAGCGATTATCTTCGAGGAAGCTCACGACTCCAAGTATTCGATTCACCCAGGAAGTGCAAAGATGTATCAAGACTTGAAAAAAAGGTTCTGGTGGCCGAATATGAAGAGAGAGGTTGCTGAGCATGTAGCACTATGTGATGTATGCCAGCGAGTCAAAGCTATGCATCAGAGACCAGCAGGACTGCTGCAGACATTAAAAATACCAGAGTGGAAATGGGAGGAAATCGGAATGGATTTCATTATCGAGTTGCCAAGGACGCAAAGAGGTTATGATTCCATATGGGTCATCGTGGATCGATTGACAAAGGTCGCGCACTTCATACCGGTAAAGACAACCTACTCAGGAGATAAGTTGGCAGAGCTATACATGGGAAGAATCGTCTGCTTGCATGGAGTGCCAAAGAAGATAGTATCGGACAGAGGTACCCAATTTACCTCAAGATTTTGGGATAAATTGCATACAACAATGGGCACACGCTTGAACTTCAAGATACAGATCATCTCGCAAATGAGGCGTATGTAAAGAGTCAATCAGATATTGGAAGATATGTTGAGAGCCTGTGCGTTGGCATATACATCGTCTTGGGATAAATGTTTACCATATGCCGAATTCAGTTACAACAATAGCTACCAGGCTAGTCTTCAGATGTCACCTTTCGAAGCATTGTATGGTCGACCTTGCAGGACGCCGTTAAATTGGAATGAGACTGGTGAGCGTCGTGTCTTCGGACCAGACATACTCCAAGAAGCCGAAGAGCAAATAGCACTGATAAGGGAAAGGTTGAAAATTGTGCAGTCAAGGCAGAAGAGTTATGCGGACAATCGCCGCAGGGATTTGAGCTTCGAGCTTGAAGATTATGTGTATCTCAGAGTTACGCCTCTTAAGGGAGTACAGAGGTTTCACAAAAAGGGGAAACTTGCACCACGATATGTGGGACCGTTCAAGGTCCTGAGCCGCAGGGGAGAAGTCGCATATCAACTAGAGTTACCGCAAGCATTAACAGGAGTACACAATGTCTTTCATGTATCGCAACTCAAGAAGTGTCTCCGAGTGCCTGAAGAGCAAACATCACTGGAAGAAGTTGAACTACAGGAAGACTTGACCTACAAAGAACAACCGATAAAAATAATGGATACAGTGGAGCGGAAAACAAGGAGCAAGACAACCCGTTTTTGCAGAGTTCAGTGGAGCAATCACACAGAAAGTGAAGCCACCTGGGAACAAGAGGAAGATCTGAAAAAGGAATTCCCAAACCTATTCTCTAGTTAAGTCTCAAATCTCGGGGTTGAGATTCTGTTAAGGGGGGTAGGTTTATAACGTCCCGAAATTTGGCCTGATTTAAATTTTGGAGTTATTTGAATCTTTATGAATTTCTAGAATTTATTTGGAATTATTTGAGTTTAATTTGAATTTATCTTCTCTTGAATAATTAAATAACATAAAAGTAATTATCAAAAATAAATGGAAATATTGTATTTAAGCTCTAAATGCTCTAAAATATTTTCTGGAATTTTTCTAGAATTTTTCAGGTATTTTTAGTGCTCTAAATAATTACTTTGATTTTCTAGATTTGTTTTAATTGTTAAAACCGGAAAAATTTGATTGCTACAGTGTCGGGCCGAGCCCAACACTGTACTCGCGCCCGCCAAACCCTAGCGCCGCTGATCTCGGGCCGAGCGATTTTCATCGGACGGTCGTGGACGAGCCGCGTCGTCTATTCGCTCGATGCCGTCGGATCGATGCAGATCGGACGGTCTGGATCGCGTCGCGCCTCGGGAGGGAGCGACTGTCGCACCGCCGTCGCCATCACGAGCCGGTTGGCCGCCGAAGATATGTCAGGGATTTGCGCGCATTCTGAAGCTTGTCCGAGCGGGAGAAATAGGCCTCTGCATGCAGCACTCTCTTCCGCACCTTTTGCCCGTTCATTCGCACCCTGCCGCACACCGTAGCCCTCTCAGTAGCTCGCCGAAGTTGGTACTTCCACCGCCACGGTTTTCTTCATGTTTCACCGTCGTCCGCCGCTCTCCACCGCACTCGTGACCTTCGCCGAGTTCGCTGTGGCACGCCGCGTCGCTTGGGCCACTTCCTTCCACCGGAGGAGCTTTAAACGACGCCGCCAATCGCATCTTCTCCAAGTCCGCATCAAGACCACCGCTCTCCTTCGACGCCTCGCAGCTCACCATCACCGTCGGATCTTCATCCAACATCCGAGGTAGCGCCACGTTTCTCTCCCGTAGAGTTAAGTTTAAATAGCTTCGGTAGATCTCGGCCGTTAGATGGTAATCGAGCGGCTCTAGTAAGGCCACGTAGGTGCGGTGAATAGGGAATCGTTCGGGTAGCATCCGCCGTTGGATCTTCATCCAGCCGCACCGGCGAGTCCACGTATTTGCGGGTTGGCACGTTGATAATGGTCATTGGATCTTCGATCTAAGGTCGAGATCTTGCCGCGTATCCGTCCGATAGCCTTAGCCTCGTGAAACCGTAGCCGTCGATCCGAGGATATCCGGCCGGGATGCAACCAGGTGTTCCTCGTCAGGACGTCCACGTGTTCCTCGTTAGGGCGTCGGATTTTGAACGCTCGGTTGAGATGTCACCGCGTGTGGAGGTTGACCGTGCGAAGATCGACCATTGGATTGAGATCCAACGGGCGGAAATCTTGGAGCCGCGTGGATCGATGGTTGAGCGCCGCGTGTCAGCCACTGAGTGGACTGAGTACTGTCCATCGGGTGTGCTGACGTCAGCATGACATCATCCGGGGGCCACAGGACAGTGACCGAGCTGACGTGGCTAGCTCTAGTGCTGACACATGTCGCGCCGAGAGAATTTAATCGGATTTCCAGTAGAAAGATAAATGGATTAATTCGGTTTTTCTTTTATTAGATTTTCCAAAAATTGTAATCGCTATAACTTTTGCGTCTTAGCTCCGATTTGAGCGATTCCAGTTCCTAAAAATTTATAAAAATGTGAACTATTTATTGGTGATTTTTATTTTATTTTTAGTGATGATCTTGCTATCTGTTTAAATATATTTATTGTACGTATGATTATTCCGCGTAGACTCCGAGTTGCCGGGAGCTGTCGGGGAAGAAATCGAAGACCCGTCGCAGGTTTCAGACTAGGATCAACTACTCTTCGAAGGCAAGTCATGTTTTGATCTTGTTGCGTCGAGATTTCAAAATATACTTTGTTTCAAATATTGCATGCTATGTTATTTAAAAATACCGTTGATTAAATTGGGTATGGTAGCTAATATGCCAATCTTGTTTATGCCACCTTGATTATGTTGTCATTATGCCCTAAAAACCTTGTCACCCTAGGATGTTAATTTATGTTGGTTGCTATAATAATGCCAACACGGGAGGCTAGACCGTGACTAGTTGCTTAGTATGCTGTATGCGCTGAATGACTTTCAAATTGCAAAAGAATATTGATTAAACGATTATGGAACACAGTTTTGAAATAATGTGATAATGTCATGAAATGGAAATGGGGGTAGCAACCTGTGTGGTTCTACTCGTGCAATGAAGTGGACATTGGCATGTGTTGCATAAATGCAAACCGGGGTGGGAAATGATTTGGACCGGGGCAAGTTGCGAGAAGGCTTCGTGCCAGGTGGGCCTGTGTGGCAACGGGATGTATTGAGATTATAAAGGCTGTGTGCCGAAAAGTATAAAACGGATGTCTTGCCCAGGACAATTAAGGACTTCACCTTGCGAGCCTTTGAACTGAGTTACTCGTACAACCACTTGTCCGGAATGGGACGGACCTAGTTTAGTAGGGTTCTGATATCTTTCCTTTGACACCACGGGCGGCAGCTTACACCAGAGTGTAACTGTGGGGGCGCACTGTCAGCGGCTTGGTACCCATCCAATCAGTATTCGCCTCATTTCTAAACTCGCTCGAGTGAGGGAGAATTAGAAAGGCACATCGAGAGGTTCACGTGTTAAGTGTTAGTCTCCAAAGACTTTGTTGCAATCAATCACTGTGGTGAGCGATCGATCTCGTGGGTAAAGTGTACACCTCTGCAGAGTGTGTGTTAAAACTATTCAATAGCAGCGTCATGTATTGGACAATGCTCGGGGATTACAAATAAGGGTTAGATTTTCAAAATAAAATGCGGAATGGGTGGTCGTGGTGTCAAGACTAATGAATCAAACTTAGGGTTGTGTGCCAAACTCTTGAAAAAGAATTGAGGAATTAATTATTATAGTAATGATTTTTCCTGCTTTTATTCTAATTAAGACTATCTGTTAAAAGAAAAGTTGTTTCAAGCAAAATAACCATTAAGCCTTCCTTGGAATAATCCATGCATGTAGTAATAGAACTGCATTGTGCATGACTTGTTGAGTATGTTGTATACTCACCCTCGCTTCAACAAAAACCTCAGAAGAAGAAGCAACACCAGCTTGGGAGGAGTTTAACGAAGGTCTGGAGGATTAGGGTTGAGTCTCGTCAGTTGCCTGTGGCTACGAGGGGTTTCATTATCGTACTTTTGCTTCCATTGTTGAACTTGTGTTACTATGTTATTTATCACCCTGCGTGGCGAATTAATGTAAGGTGACCATAAGGTCGTGTAACTCGGTTATATTTATGCTTGAAGTACTTTATTATTAATCCCGCTGTGTATGATTGCGGTAATTCAACCTGTTTATCCTGTGTGTACTAGCGTGATCCTGGACTAGTACAGAATACACAGAGAGCCCCGATTTGCAGATTCGGGTCCCGACAGTATGTCAATTCAATGGTGGATAATGTGGAATTGGTTTTGTGTATATTGAATATTTAATTAATTTGTATGTCATGTGTGCTGGCACCTTTGCCGACACAAAACTTGTGTAGAAAACCAGCTTTGGTCTATGAGGGGAAAAATGATTAGCCAACAAGTAAAGTGTCAGCAATTCATATTAACTGTTGGTAAAGCTTCTACTGTCGGCAAAAAACTAACTGTCGGCAAAACTTAGATCTTTGCCATCAATTTATCTGTCGGCAAAGATATCATCTGTCGGAAAAGCCTAAGCCGACTACTTCTACCGCTACTGTTTAGTTACCGTCGGCTAAACTTTTGCCGACAGTTTTTGGGTTGGAGAAGGTGCCTTTTGCCGACTGTATCATGTGTTGGCAAAAGTGTGGTATGGTGTAGTGATGCCAAGAGTGAGCGCACTCGACCGGCGGGATTACTACATCCATTACCTATTCCGGACAAAGCCTGGCAAGATATTACGATGGACTTCATTGAAGGATTGCCAGTGTCAGAAGGTTGTGATTCGATACTGGTTGTCGTGGATCGTTTTTCCATGTATACGTATTTCTTACCTCTGAAACATCCGTTCACAGTACACAAGATAGCCAAAGTATTTCTGGACCAAGTGGTTCGGCTGCATGGGGTTCCCCAGATTATTACTTCCGACTGTGACAAGATTTTCACTAGCATTTTTTTAAAAGGAATTGTTCAAGTGTCTTGATACCAAACTGCAACTCTCCACCGCATATCACCCCCAAATAGATGGACAAAGCAAACGCATTAATCAATGTTTGGAGATGTATCTACGTTGTGCAATTCATGATTCTCCCACAAAATGGAAGACATGGTTACACCTTTGTAAATTTTGGTACAATTCTAACTTTCACACTACCCTGGGATCTTCTCCTTTTCGTGTCCTATACGACTGTGAACCCAATTATGGGATTATGCCGACGGATTATCAAACTGAATCGGAAGAGGTCACTCACATATTAGAGGAGCGAGATCAGTACAACGAAGTGATTAAACAACACCTCGCACGGGATCAAAACCGTATGAAGCTTCAAGCTGACCGTAAGTGGCAAGAAAGACAATTTCAAGTTGGTGAGGTAGTTCTCCTTAAGTTGCAACCGTATGCACAAACTTCGCTAGTCAATAGAAGATATCCGAAGCTGTCTTACAAATTTTTTGGACCATACAAGGTGTTGGAAAGGATTGGACAAGTGGCATACAAACTGGATTTACCAGTCGACAGTCATATTCATCCCGTGTTTCATGTATCTCAACTCAAGGTGTGTCATCCGAATTACTCCCCAGTATTTTCAGAGTTACCGAAATTTGCTGATCTGGATACCAGCGCAGTGCAGCCAGAATAGATTTTGGAACAACGGTTAGTGAAGAAGGGTAATACAGCGGTGATTCAAGGTTTGATTAAGTGGACTAGCATACTTGAAGAATGCGCCACCTGGGAAGATTTATCGGTGTTGCAAGAGCGATTTCCAAGTGCGCTTGCTTGGGGTCAAGCAATGTTTGTAGGAGGGGCACATGTCACAGCTAGTGTGCCAACGAGTGCAGAGCCACCAGACATGCAGATGCCGAGGAAGAAGAGTAGGTAGTAGTCGGTGCGGAGTTCAGCGAATGACCAACTTCCCTAATGTGCTATGAGCGGTTGAGGTTAGATCGCGTGAGTAGAATGAGTGAATCGGAAGGCTGAGAGTTCTTGATTAGTTGTCGGTAATTACTGTAGCGGTAATTTTTGTCAGATTACTCGTTGTTTACCGAGCAGGTGATTTGGGGAGGGAGTTTAAATACTGATGTATTGCGACGGAAGGAAGATATGAAATGATTTGCTGGTTCTTGTTTTATCCTTTCCTTTGTTTTCCTTCTCCTCTACTCTTCTTGTCCTCTGTATCGCCGCTGATCTCACACCTCTCAGCTTCGGTTGGTGGCCACGGGACATTACAATCCTTCACGACAGCAAGTGGCGATGGCGTTGGGAATGGCAAGGATCGCGCGCTGGAGAATGGTCGCACATCACCAGAAACCACGAAGCCGAGGCACCCTGGGCCAGAGGCGACGCGGTGGCTTGAAGACGAAGCATCGATTGGATGCAGAGGCTGGCGATGGCAGGTGCACCGATCCGGCGAGAGGTGCTGTTGCGCCTCGACGAAGCCAAAGGAGGAAGGAGTGCGGCGCATCAATGGCTGCGGGAAGCCGAGGAGCCGAGTCGAAGGATACCGGCCGGAGGAGCTGCGCGAGCACGGGCGATGCCAAGGAGCGCCGGGCTGGACGCGAAGGTGGGAGCACCGAAGTTCGGCGCGGAAGACGGCGTGTGAGCGATGAAGACGAAGCAGCTGCGGCGGCAGATTGGAATCCTAGGTGCTCTAATACCACTTGTTAGGGTTTAGGATCTAGCAAACACATGCACAAAGGAACACAAAGTTTTACGTGGAAACCCTTGCGGGAAAAATCATGGGAGACACAAGAATCACTATTTTTGGTTCGAGATTACAAGTACATGTGGTGGCATTATGTAGCCAGTTAGGAATCCAAGATTAGGAAGAAGTCCAGGATTAGAAAGAGTAGAAAGTCTATTATGATTTTGAGGAATCATGTTTTATCTCTAACACTGAAGTAACATGTTTCTTGGAAGTCCGAACAATGAAATATGTTCCACGGAAAACATTGAATAATTAAAGAACAGGGTTCCTAGCGTCTTAGGTGGGCCAATTGATCATTTGTCCTCAAGGGTTGAGATATATGACATGTATAGATGAAAATATATGTGACAATCAAATCCTAAACTTGATTGGCAAATGCAGTTATTTCAGTTGAATGGGATAATCATTCTTCGTCCAACATTTAAGAAAACATAGCAAAGTAAGGTCAAGATTGACTCATGGTCGATTAATTTAATAGGCGCAAAAGGTTTCTTTCAAAAATCTTTGACGTCACCATCTATGTGTGTCTGGGAGCCAAGAGAATATTTACTATTAGTGGTTGCTCATATTCACCCCATTGGTATTTTCGTTAAAAAAATCAGAATGTGTTTCCTGCTCCTTGATATATCTTCGTCCGCATGGATACCAAGAGAATTTCTCTCTTTGTATTTAACAATGTTCACCAAGGCGTTAGGCATTAGTTGGGCAACAGACTGACGCTTAGCCTCTAATCAACAATTAGGCCGTCTAAGCGGCCAACTAGGCAGGATAAATTGGCCTAGGCATCTAAGTGGGAGAGTGGAACTGCTGTAAATTTTGTTGAATACATCTACGCTCACAACGCTAAATAAAATATTAGTAGCTTGAGCGTCGAGATGTAGGCATTTCTTTTCTCCTTTAGTTGGAGCAATTTCGTTCAACCGATGAGAATCCCAGATTAGAGGAGACTGGCAAGTCTCCGAACACCATGGTCAATCTATTCAAATAGCCGTGTTCCAGGTTATAGACAATACTTGGGAATTTCAGTTAGGGTTAGATTTTATAAAATAAAACTTGAAAAGTGAGGCTGTGTGCTAA
This sequence comes from Guadua angustifolia, assembly GCA_036346375.1. Taxonomy (NCBI): domain Eukaryota; kingdom Viridiplantae; phylum Streptophyta; class Magnoliopsida; order Poales; family Poaceae; genus Guadua; species Guadua angustifolia. The sequence goes on along the minus strand of JAYEVE010001309.1, from coordinate 189,684 downwards.
TGAAAGTAATGTAAATTGGTTTAGGTTGTGTGCTAGTTTACTTTAAGAAATACCTAAAAATTTATATTTGTTTTACTACCATTTCAATATATTTGTTGTATTCGAGTGAAAATGCTACTTTATTGTAAAATAGCCATGATAGCCATCCTTTTGGAAAGAGCTTTGCATGTAGTTATATTAGACTTGTATTCTATGCACAACTTATTAAGTGTTTTATGCACTCACCCTTGCCACAAAAAGATTTTTCAGTTGAGGAGTCTACACCTGCTTTTGAAGAGGAGTTTAAGGAGGTGAACCTTGTCAGTTGCCAATGGTATATTGATAGGTTATCTACAAAGTGTTTCATTCTGTTGCTGTTATTTTTCTTATAGTTTAAGTCTCGTATGGCCTAATAATGTAAAGTCGGCCTTAAGGTCAATAAACTATAATTTATTCAACAAATAAGGTCTTTTATTATGTTTCCCCTACGTATGATTGTGATATTTCATCTATATTGTTACTGTCATTTCATGTATATTGTTACTGTGTATACTGGCATGGTTCTAGACTAGTACAATATATACAAAGGGTCCGAATTTACATGTTTCAGTCCTAACATTTAATTAGGTAACACCATTCCTTGCCTCTACAAAACAAGACAAATAAATTACAGAAAGTATGGAAACAAAAAGACACAATATGCCTTTGTTAACATTGCAAACCGCCACCACATGGTATAGCCTTAGGGCCTGATTGTTTTACCTTTGGATTCTCTAAAAGCTAATTCTAGATTATGGTTGTAGAGAAGCTGATTCTCTAAAAGCTGGAATCCAAAAGCACATATGAAGTAAATTGTGAATTCTAGTGTATATGGGTGGACTGGATTGTGAGAATCGAATTCTAGAATCGAGCTATTTGTTTTTTATTCTGCATTTGAGGCCAAAATCCAGGATCAAAAGTAAAAACAAATGGGCCCTTAATCCACCCATAAAAAAGGGTTGGTTTGTGGCTTGGACTAATCATTCCCAACATCTAAATAGGGGTAGTTTCGACCAAGCCTATCATATTTCCAACTCTCCAAATCACACGTATCCAAGAGTACCCTAAGGATAAATTCAATGTAGTGTCGATTGTCGCAGATAGACGATCACCAATCAACCACGGTAGAGCTTCGTGCTAATAACATGTTGTAAAACGTAGTTGTTCACCCACGATCAATCACAGAAATCGTCAACGCAATCACAAGAGTAAGAACAAAGGGACACACAATATAGGGTGGAATTCTCTCTCGTTTTATTAGATTAATTGAATATAAGGGGGAACACCCAATATATATAGAAAAGAGAGAGAGAGGAGTTTGGATTCGTCCACATAAATAAGAGATAGAGTTCTAACCAAATATGGTTAACTTTCTTTATCTCATAACACTCCCCCTTGGACGAATACCGCGTAATGCACATGTCTCGTTAAAAACTCCACTCAAAAACCAAGTGGGAAAAAAGGAGATGGAGAAAAGAGTACATTGCACTCGCACTTTATGTTGCACTAGTTGCCTCATTGAAAACCTTCATATGAGAAAACTTCAGGAAAACTCACTAAAGGAAAAGAGTACAATTTATAATCTTTAGGATTTATATTGGGATCTTTAGGATCACAACAAGGGTTACGGTTCAAGGGTTTTCTCCCCTGAACTTTGCATCCCTCTAAGTCTTCTCATTCCATTGCCTTTAACACATCTTTGAAATGTGGATTTGGGCAAGGACTTAGTGAATAAATCTGCAAGATTTTCACGTGACTTAGTTTGCAAGATCTTTATCTCACCACTCTTTTGGAGTTCGTGAGGATAGAATAACTTAGGAGCAATATGCTTCGTGATGTTGCTCTTTACATAACTCAATTGCATTTGTGCAACACAAGCAGTATTATCTTCATAGATAATTGTGGGGGTATTGACGGTGTTAAGGCCACATGACTTCTGGATATGGTTAATCATATGTCGCAGCCAAACACTTTCACATGAGTTTTCATACAAAGTTATGATCTCTGAGTAGTTGGTAGAAGTTGCTACCAGGGTCTGCTTACAAGACCGTCAAGAAACGGCTGTACCACCACAGAGAAACATGAAACCAGTCTGCGATTTGGCACTATAGGGATCAGACAGATAGCTAGCATCTGTATGTCCCATCATTGTCAAGCCTTGGTTCTTCTAGAAAAACAATCCAAGATCTTGAATACCTTGGAGGTATCTGAGTAAACTCTTAACACCAGTCCAATGTCTTCTGGTTGGAGCTGAACTGTTTCTTGTTAGCAAATTCACTGCGAATGCAATATCAGGCCTTGTGCAATTCGCAAGATACATGAGTGCTTCAATGGCACTTAAATATGGGACTTCAGATTCTAAAACTTCCTTATTTTCCATCCTCAGTCTGAAAGGGTCTTTATCCACTTCAAGGGATCTTACGACCATGGGGGTTTTCAAAGGATGCGATTTATCCATATTAAACCTCTCCAATACCTTCTGGGTATAGGAAGACTAGTGAACAAGAATTCCTTCTAAGAAATGCTCTAGTTGCAGGTCTAAGCAAAATTTAGTTTTACCCAAATCTTTCATCTCAAACTCCGTCGTGAGGTAAGCACTAGCTTCCTTTATCTCCTCTGTGGTTCCGATGATATTCAGATCATCGACATATACTAGATGATATAGAATCCATTCTGAGATTTCTTTATGAGCACATATGGATAATCATCATTATTTTAGTATCCCTTTTTCAGGAGGAACTTACTAAACCGGTTATACCATATTCTCCCCGACTGTTTTAACCCGTGCAATGTTCTCTATAGTTTGACGCTATACATGTTGCGATTATTAGGATCTGGGACTTTGACTCCTTCAGGAACTCTCATATAAATATCCAAATCCAATGACCAATATAAATATGCGGTCATTACATCCATCAACTGCATTTCTAAATTTAAACCAACTACCATTGATATTAAATATCGAAACATTATTCCACTCATTACAGGAGAATAGGTTTCATCGTAATCGATGCTGGGTCTCTGCATTCTACAAGCCTCGCTTTATATCTCACCACCTCATTGTTTTCATTTCTCTTCCGGATGAAAATCCATTTTGATCCTACAGGGAACACTTTAGGAGGTGTCTGGTCAATAGGACCGAATATTTTTCTTTTATTAAGCGAGTGCAATTCTGCCTCAATTGCTTCTTTCCATTTGATCCAATTGAGTTCTTCTAGCACTCTACCATGGACTTTGGTTCTGGATCCAGTTCGAGAGTTTTATCAATTTTGGAGGCGAAATAAATATCAACAATTGTAGTCTTTCTTTTATATAATTATCCTAAATCCACATAATTGGTGGATATTTCTTCATTCATTTCTTCCAGCTCCTCATGATTTCCCACAACGATGGAGTTTGGGTGTTCCAACTTTTCAGTGTCAGATTGTGCACGCAAATATTCGCTAGGATTCCCATCTTTATGATGACTCACTAAAGGGAGGTTACCATCTTCAGGATGGCTCACTTCAAGGATTTTCTCAACAATTGGTTCAGATTGTTTAACTATCTTAGGTAGTGATCTCATTTGTTCGGTTCTCTATTTTTGCGAACGTCTCTACAGAACTGAGTCCCGTGCACCTGGAGGCCTCCCTCTCTTTTTGTCATGAGGGGCAAGAGTGGGTTCAATAACCTTCTGGGGTATGTCCACTCTTTTAGGTGCATTTACTACAGGTATATGAGATTTTATCACTCCTTATGATCAGTGAAGGCATCTGGCAGATTATCGGCTATTTGTTGCAGACTTATTATTCTCCGAACTTCAAGTTTGGCTTTTTTAGTGTGTGGGTCTAAGGACTGAATGCCAGTGGCATTCCAATCTATATCCCGGGATTCTTCAATGTGGTACTTATCTCCTCCTAATGCCGGAAAATTGTCCTCATCAAAAATACAATCAGCGTACTGAGCCGTGTATAGATCCCCTATCATAGACTCTAGGTATTTAATAATTGACGAAAATTCATAATCTACATAGATTCCCAACTTTCGATGTGGCCCCATGGTGGTACGCTGTGGTGGAGATATTGGCATGTATACAACACAGCCAAATTTTCGCAAATGGGAAATACTTGGTTCTTTTCCACGCACTAGCTGCAAGGGGGAAATTTCATGGTATGCAGTTGGTCTGAGTTGAATTAATGATGCAGCGTGTAGCACTGCAAGGCCCCAATAGTTGGTGGGTAACCTACAATTCTGCAAGAGTGGCCTAGCAATAAGCTTTACTCTCTTAAATAATGACTCTGCAAGGCCATTTTGAGTGTGGACATGTGGTACAAAATGCTCTACATTAATGCCCAGGGCCACACAATAATCATTAAATACTTTTGAGATAAACTCGCCAGCATTGTCCATACGAATGGACTTAATCCTTTCTTCTGGAAAGGAGGCACTCAATTTAATGATTTGGGCGATTAATTTAGCAAAGGCATGGTTCCTAGTAGATAAGAGACATGCATGGGACCATCTAGTAGAAACATCTATTAATACCATAAAATATCTGAAGAGGCCCGACAGGGGCTGAATTGGTCCACAGATATCACCTTGAATTCTCTCTAGAAAATTCAGTGATTCTTCCTTAATTTTAATATGAGAGAGATGAATTATCAGCTTTCCTTTAGCACAAGCACGACATATAAAAGCTTCAGGTTTGGGAAAAGCTGTAGTTTTTATATTATGGTCAGCAGAATTATTTATTATTCTTCTCATCATATTCAACCCAGGATGACCTAGACAATCATGCTAGATCTTAAATATTTTTGGGGTTTCAACTATAGTTTTCATCGCAACATATACTTCAGGTTTTATATATGTGTAATATAATCTGAGGAGAAGGAAGGAAGTTTTTCGACCACACATTTATTGCACCCGTCAAACTTAGGCATGAGTAGGTATTCTGTACCATCCTCATTTTTAGTCTTTATATGGAAACCATTCAGACGGATGTCTTTAAAACGTAGAAGAGTGCAACTGGACTCAAAGTATAATAGGGTATTTTCTATAATTATAGAGTGCCAGTAGGGAGAACTATGATGGCTCTTCCAGTGCCAACAATAAGAGCATCGCTTTTGGTGATAGTCATAATATTTCTAATTTTCTTAATTAATGTATGAAAATATTTAGTTTCTCTAAGAATCGTATTTGTGGTGCAACTGTCTACAAGACAAATTTCCCCCTCCGCCATTGGATTATTCAGGAGTTCTATATTAAATAAATAAAATCAATCAAACATTTGTTGCATCAGGAACAAATAATATAGAGTAAGCATAGCATGATTAAATAAATTTCCAGGAAAAAGCACACTTTATTAAAATTTAACTGATAATCGCTCAACAGGAGTGTAGACCATTGTTCATCGAGGAACACAGAGACTAAATTGATAAATGAGACTCTTAAGAATAATGAGACATCGACTCTAAAGGAAAAACTGGGATACTACTGCATGTCTCCATACAAATCATTTATATCATCCTCCTGGGATTTATCTTTGTTCTTCTAGAATTCTTTTAGCTCATCCCCAATGAGATCATCCTCCTCCATAAGAGTATCACCATAACCAAGGAGGCCCTTTTTGAATTCTTCTGTGGGGTCAGAGACTTGATCATCATCCAACTCCATTTTATTGTCAACAACAGGTTGAGAAGTGAAATGTGCCTCTGCCTTATTCCCTTGATTCTTCTGGAATCTCCCAGTGGATTTCATATACAGTTCTTCCAAATTGGGGGTGCGGCATGTGCGTGACCAATGACCAGTACATCCACACCTATAGCAGGTTGTTTAGTATCAGCAACATTATTTGTTGGTCCTTTCTTCTGGAAGCAACCTGATCTATTTTCTTTTGTTTTCCACTGGGATTTACCTCTTCCTTTATGATTTTTGTCATTTTTCCATTTATCCCCTTTCTGTTTTTGGCCCTTTCTGCGACCTCGTCTACTGTTAGCCTGTTGAGCGTTTGTTTGTGCTTCGAGCAATGCATGACTCCCACTAGGTAGGACTTGATGATTCTTCATTAGAAGTTCATCATGCTTTTCTGCTTCTAGCAGAGTGCATATCAGCTCGGAGTACTTCTGGTACTTTGCATGACGACACTGCTGTCTTGTAGTATTCTCATGTTGGGGTGGAATTGAGCCGAGCCGAGCCGGGCTCAGCTCGGCTCGTTCGAGCTCATTGAAAATTAAGCCGAGCCGGGCTTGGCTCGGAGTATGAATCAAGCTATAAATTAGGCTCGGCTGGGCTCGGTCGAGCCTCGAGCCGCTGCTGAGGCTCATGAGCCAAGCCCGATGTAGACCTTGTGGCCCATCCAATCCTTGGCCTATCAAGAACATACCCACAAAGATTACGCTCATTAGGCCTCCCAATAAACAGACAGAGAATCCCTGAGTAGCAACTTTGGAGTTTAGATTAGAGCATTGATATAATAGCTAGCTTGTTGCATTAGTTTGTGATAACAACGCTAGCTAGTATTCTTAGGAACAGTGTCGCACACAAACATAGGGAAAAGGGTAGAAGAATTCCAACTTCGCTTTCTCCAGATCGGACGTCAGATCCGATCTAGGAGGAGGCTTTCATGGTCCTACATTGGTGGCTTTCATGGTCCCGCTTAGGAGATAAGAGCAATTTGGATCTCTGAACTTTTGCTTAATGTGCCGAGTCAGTTGTTTGTAATGCAAATCATCAAGTGCTGAGAATATATTTGTCGGTGTTTTGTAAACCGGCAAGTAAATTTGTAAGTTAAGGGGCCGCGCGCTCCCTCTCCTTGAATGGTTGACTCAGGGAGCCCAAGATGTATACTGGTTCGGACCGAAAGTCCCTACTTCCAGTTCGTGTGGTGGTTGTATTGATCTGGGGTGCAGTGGACTACATGGTGTTACAAGCGAGGGCTAAGGCCTGGCCTTGAGCGCTCGTCCGAGTGGGAGAGCTCGAGAGCTTGGAAAAAACTAAGGGCTCAGAGCTGTAGGAGCGTCCGAGCTGTGTGTGCCAAAGTCCATTCGTTTATGCTTGTGTGATCGATCGATCCCTTTCCCTAAGGGTCCTGCCCCCCTTTATATAGGCGAAGAGGGCAGGTTACATGGGAGTTTGGAGAAAAAGATGGGGTGTCCTACGCTAGGGAGTCCTGGTCTTCGGTCCTGGTGACTGACAGGTTCCTGTTCGTCCCACGCCTGGGTTGGTAGACACAGCGAGCAGCATTCCGTCGGGAATGGGCGCACCTACCACTACAAGATAATCCTAATTTCCCAGCGTTTATTTTAGCCGGCACATACGTTAACCGCCCTTGTAAAAGAATTTCCCGGCATTTATTAGTTTTAGCGGCATATAAATTTCTTGGCGTATATATATGCCGGTATATATATTACTACGGCGAATATATGCACCGGTAAATCTTATTTGTCTAGGGCGTTTGCAAACGCCATAGTAGACTTTATTGCCGGCGTTTGTTAACGACTCAAAAAGTTGGATATTGATGGCGTTTGTAGACGCTGTGGTATAGTTACTAAGGCATAAAGAAACGCCGGAGAATACTCATGCCATTACGGCTTATACAACTGCCAGCATACCCTATCACGGCGTTTCGATGAAAAAAAGAGCGCGTAGATGAAAAAAAGGCGCGGCATCAGGTCCTATATACCACGCGCGCGCCGACGTATAACCCTTGGAAAAAAATCCCCATTTCTCGATCTAAAACCTAGCTACCGCCATCGCGACGCCTCTTTGATCAATCTCACCACGACGCCGCCATCACGGCGCTATCTCCCACACGATCTCCTTCCCGGTCGCCATTAAGATCGTGGGCGCACCGAATCTTAGGCAACGCGAAGCGCCGGCAAGGGCGACGCCAAGACCGACATTCTCAGTCACCAGTGATCTACTCGCCAAGACCGACATCGCCACAAGACCGAGGGCGATAAAGAAGATTGGTTTAAGCGGCGCCGACCGACATTCTCAGTCACCAGTGATTACTCCCAACCAAAGATCGACATCGCTACCGCACCGATTAATCGCAATAGGTGATTAATTGTTGAATGATTTGTTCTTCCTATTACTCGGCCAACACCGATTAATCGCCACCGCACCAATTAATCGTAGCGGTGATTAATTCTTGAATGCTTTGTTCTTCTAGTGTCTCGCCGCACGCGGCGACTCAATGCATGCTATGCTCTATGTTGGCCGTGATTAATTAGCGTGCCTCAGAATCGTTGATTTCTATGCATGCATATGTGCCGTGCATGGCATTCTTTATTTCCCTTTTGCATATGGACGTGATTCCACCTATTTAGGCTTAATCAGATTTCTTCTGTTGATCTATTCAACCTTCTGCAAGCAATATGCTACAAGCCTACAACACTGATTGATCCGCAGCTAAGTGCTAATAAGTAATTCAATTCTTACCTTTGTTGCTTGATGCCTCGATTGACCTTATCAACAATTTCTTAGTTTTTCTCCCCTTTTGGCTTCCTAGTTGATCTCTATTGGACTAATCTTGTCATAGCTTTTTTGCACTAATCCTGTCATATTGAAGTCATGTTCGGTTGCAGTTGAGGTATGTTTTAGAATCTAGCGAAATTGAATTGGGTGCAGCGTAATTGGGCGCAGAGTAGTCATGGCAAGTTGCCGATAAGCAATAGTAAGTTGCACCGTGACGTACCAAAGCTAGCACTTCAGATATCCTTAATGTAAATTTACACAAAGATGAACCCATGGCCCAAAATGGACCAAGCCTTAATAGTTGAGACACACTTTGTCAAGAAAGATAAATCAAGACTGAAAATAGAACCAATACACGGAGGATTGGAAGAAAAGATCAAATTTTGTTACGCCACCACCTCATAAAAAGGATCAACGTGGCATAACTACAATCTCGACATTCAGATGCTATGCTCGCTTTTTGAAATTGGTCAAGAACATGTTGTGTAATGGCTTCATTCCCATGGTACTCTACCTGCTTTGGGAGGGTGCCATATGCTTACACAAGGCCGATCCAGTGCCCTAGCACTTCTCTTGTTTGGGAAAAGCAAGCTCCCTCTAACAATTGCTGTATTCTCATAAATTCAGGAATCGACTCTGCTATGCGGTTTTTGAGTATTTAATCGCTGCATCTATACATAATTAGAAATTCTTAGCATGATCCTCTGTGTGCCTGTCAGATGTTGACGCCATCACGCTGTGCTCTGGCGCCGCGTCGGGACGGAGCGCGTCTCTCCATTGTGCATGACGGGGTGAAGGGACTGGCGCTTGACTTTGGCGGCCCCTTGACTACCTTGGGAAGGAGCCACCTGCCCTAGTGTGGCCGTTGTGTCCACGGGGCAGGTGGCCAGCTTTAGGTCGACCGGTGATGATCATTGACCCTGTGGCGGAGGTCGCTAGGTCGGAGCTCGTTGTGTGCTCGACCTAAAGCTAGGTCAGAGCCTGCGGGGCACCCGACTTGAGGCCGGGTCGAAGCCTGCGGGGCGCCCGACCTGAGGCCAGGTCAGACCGCCCTTTGGTCGGCTTGGTCAAGGATGAGTGCCCTTCATGGCCCAGCGATGCGTTCGGCCAGAGCTGGGCCTAAGACAGCCCATTTGGTGTTCCAGCCTGCTGGGGGTATCCCTGGTATGAGTATTCGTCAGTAGCCCCCAGGGCCGTCTGGAAACGCGTGCGTTCCTGGATGGGCCCATTTCCTCCTGCAGCGCGATCTCTTTGGAAACATGATGACGCTTCAGCTTCTCACGCCCCCATTTATGGGAAACCGCTCGGCTTCCGCGCCTCAAGCATATGTAAGAGTGGTACGGCTGCAGGAGTTGGAGGAGTCATTTGCCTTACGGATTTTTGATCGCTCTGCAACATTTAGTTCCTCTTATGGCGCCTTCCCGCTCCTCTTCTTCTAGCGATGAAACGCTGCTGTCGACCTTCCCCGCGGAAGGGATGGTATTCGGCTTCGGAGATGAAGATCCGCCGGTGCCTACGGACGAGGAGGCCTTCCTCACGGAGCTTTGGGATGACTTCGAGCTCGCCATGGCTGAATGGGCTGAGCTAGACGCCGCCGCCCGCGATGCCACCGTCGTTGACGCGCTGATCGACGTCATCCCGAAGCTCGTCCAGGCGAGGGATGCCCTCATCGAGGCAGTTCGGCGTGCGCGCGGTGCTTAGATTTATACGCCATCTTGGTTTTTTGATGCTTCGCTATTTCTTGACAGTTAGGACGCAAGCAGCAATTACATGTAACTTGTGCGCCATATAAATGTCATTAGCTTTTTGCCTATTGAGAACTTTTGTCCTTGCGATCCCTCGGAGATTAACCATAGCGCCGCGCAATAAAGCAACGGATTCTCAGGGGTGGCTTATGACCGGCGGCGCTCGCGGGCGGACTCACTCGGCCCCATGCCCCCGAGTGGATCGGAAGGCTGCCTTGGTCGGCAGAACCTGACCGACTTGGTCGGACGAGCTGACCGAAAGGCTTGAAGCGCACCCAGAGGTGTAGCCCGGCGCGGTCGGAGAACCGGTTGGGGGGTTTACACTTGCTGGCTGAGCCCGACTGACTTGGTCGGCGGGGACCTGGCTTGATGTCGTTTTGGTCGGCGCGCACGCCCAGATGTCTCTGGTGAGGTTCTAATGCCCAAGCGCTAGTTTAATGTCGTAGCTCGACGTTGCCTTGGTCGGCACAGACGCCCAGATGCCTCAGCGAGGTTCTGGGGTCCAGATGCTCGTTTTACGTCGTAGCTAGACCTGGCCTAGGTCGGCGCGGACGCCCTATCCGAATGCTCATTTTACGTCGTAGCTAGACGTGGCCTAGGTCGGCGCGGACGCCCAGATGCCTCAGTGAGGTTCTGGTATCCGAATGCTCGTTTTACGTCGTAGCTAGACGCAGCCTTGGCCGGCGCAGACACCCAGATGCCTATATGCCTCAGCGAGGCTCTGGTATCCGAATGCTCGTTTTACGTCGTAGCTAGACGCGGCCTTGGTCGGCGCGGACGCCTAGATGCCTCAGCGAGGTTCTGGTATCCGAGTGCTCATTTTACGTCATAGCTAGACGTGGCCTAGGTCGGCGCGGATGCCCAAATGCCTCAGCGAGGCTTTGGTATCCGAATGCTCGTTTTACGTCGTAGCTAGACACGGCCTTGGTCGGCGCGGACACCTAGATGCCTCAGCGAGGTTCTGATATCCGAGTGCTCATTTTACGTCGTAGCTGGACGTGGCCTAGGTCGGCGTGGACACCCAGATGCCTCAGCGAGGTTCTGGGGTCCAGGTGCTCGCTTTACGTCGTAGCTAGACGTGGCCTTGGTCGGTGCGGACGCCCAGATGCCTCAGCGAGGTTCTGGTATCCGAATGCTCGTTTTACGTCGTAGCTAGACGTGTTTGTAAGGCTGGTTTTACGCCGGAGCTAGGCGGAGGGCATCCATCCCAAATCCTCATCTGGCGAGGCTATCTGCGGGAGGAGTGGACGCTGTCTGTCCCACGTGTACGCCCCGTCCACAGGTGAGGGACTTGCAGGGGGTGAGCAGACGCGTGTTTATCATGCGTTGGTTTGAACACCGTGCTCGTGGAGCTACTAACAGGTTATCCGAGTGGGCCCTGGAGATCCCTCCCAAGGGGGACCTTTTCTAAGTGGACGATCCCGGCGTCAAGCGTCCGACCCGCTGGGGGCGACACATTAGAAACCTTTCTTTACTCGATCCCGTTTCGGACTCCGGGCCGTCCGCCGACCCGGAGCGCAGCTAGCTGCCACCCATCGATGGAGTATGGTCTCGGACACGAGTTAAGGCGATTGGGTCGTCCGCCGACCCAACTATAGGCCCACTGGGGGCTTGCCTTGTCCTCGTCCCTTGCTCAATTTTATGCCGGGGTGGCGCTGAAACCACTTGGTGGATCAGGCCTTTGGAACCCGCAGCGCTTTTGCCACCTCGAGGCCGCAGCGGCCTGGTGGGCTTTTTATACCTGTTTTGGTCCAGTCGACCCAGCCCAGCGACGGAGATCGAAAGGTCACAGGGCGTGTCGCCCGAAACGGTGTCCTGACGCCTCCGACGGGTATTTAATGCCAGCAACCCGGTGTGGCGGTCGAACAGGACGTGCGACGCTTCATCCGAGATAGCGTCCGCTTGACTGGTGTCCGCTCGGTTGGTGCCTGTTCGGCTCCTATAAATTGGGCATTTGGGGTGCCGGGGCATGCACCTGCCTTTGCTTTCCCTATCCCCTTGCCTTCGCTTGAGAGAAAAAAGAGGGCAAAGGAGCCGGAGAAAAGATTTCCTCACCTTCCCCTTCCCCCACCTTTTCGCTGCTCACGCCTTTGGAGATGTCGTGGCCGGAATGCTCCGCCCAGCCCAGCCGCGCGCAAGGCTTAGAGAAGAAAGGGTTCCTCCCCCTGCAAGATGTCTCGAGGTGGAGTGTGCCGACGGGGGTCGCGGTTCCTTCGCCGTCCGCTGATGAGATCGTCGTGCCCGCCTCATTTTTCGAGCGCGGCTTTGGGCTCCCGCTCCACCCGTTCGTCCGTGGGCTGCTGCACTTCTACAAGGCGGAGGTACACCACCTTAATCCGAACGGCGTGCTCCACATAGCGGTCTTCATGACGCTGTGCAAGGCGTTTTTGGGGATCGAGCCCCATTGGGCACTCTGGAGGCACCTCTTCTAGGCACGGCTGAGGAAAGACAAGACAGCAGATAGCACGGCGCCCTTCGGTGGTGTGGCCATCAGGCGGCGTGACGGCGACAAGAAGCGGAGCACGCGAAACCAGCGGGCAGACGGCGCAGGGAAGGTCTCGACACGACCGCCACTGACACAGCCGATCCGGAGTCGTCCTCGAGCGACAGCAACGGCGACGGCGGCGACGACCCGTACCGTGGGATCATCTTCGGACCACCGGCAGGTGGTGGCCCGATCGAGGGCACCGGCGCCAGTGCTGCCGTTAACGTTCCTCAGGTGGAGGCATCCCAGGCGGACACGTCCCTGGGGAAGCGGAGGAGCGACCCACCTCCGCAAGGGGGGCCAGCGAAGAAGGCGTGGCTGCCGTGCACTCGCTCCGCGCGGGTTCGCATTGGAGTGATGGCAGCCCCGCGAGGGCCGGCGCCGCCCCTGCAGCCGGCAACGGTCGAGGCATCGAGTGCCGAGCTGTTACCACCGGTGAAGCCGATGGACATCGAGGTGCCGCAAGCGGAGTTGGGACCGCCGCAGGAGGAGAGGGTCCCGGAGGAGCTGGGATGCGAGGAGGTCCTGGTGCCTCTTGGCGGGTCGGGGCCTCGATCGGAGGCTGAAGGGGGTGAGGACGAGCTCCCGCCGCCACCACCAGGACCTCCACCGGCTAGCGCGATCCTGGTGCCTGTCATGATCCCACCGCTGCCGCCTGGGGACCCATCGGAGGGGGCGGTCCAGACGTTGGAGATGGTCATCGCCGGGCCACACGGGTGGAGGCGCCGCGTGACCCACCGCAAGCGCAGCCCGCCAGGGCGGCCCCTGGGGAGTCCGCCTGGACGCCCTTGCTTGTGGTAACCTGGCCGGGCAATGACCCGACCGGCAAGCCACTGTTCGTGCTGGACGAGGCGGCGGAGGACGGGGCGTGGGAGGCCCTCCAGGAGGGCGCGCAGCAAGTCGAGGTTGAGGTGAGCCAGAAACGGAAGGGTCTGGCTCTCGCCCTCGAATCCGTTGACAATGCGCTAAACGCCATCTCTGGGGGAACTCGCCCGATCGGCGCGGTAAGCCAAACCAAACCCCATCCTCGGCTTTTGATGAGTTTTAGCGGTCGACGGGCTAACAAGGTGCCCGCGTTTCGCAGAATTTGCTGGCCCGATCAGTGGAGAAGTCGAAGTTCCTCCGGAGCCTGTATGGTCAGAGGATGGCCGCCGAGAAGGAGTGCGACCGGCTGCACCCCTGAGCTCCACAACGCTCGGGAAGCCTTGGCACATGAGCGGGCGGAGGTGAAGCAGGCCCACCAGGAGCTGAATCAGCTTGCCCAGGTCTTGCTCGAGGAGCGCCAGACGAGCCAGCCTTTGAGGGCGAGGGTGTCCGAGCTTGAAACCCTCCTGGCGGAGGCCAACAGCGCCAAGGACACCGCTCGGGAGGAGCTCCACATTATGACGGACTCTGCGGCTGGTAAGTGGCCCGACCCCTTGGTCGATTTTGCCGTTGTAATTTGCCTCCTTTGAGATTGTCTTGATCTGCAGAGCTGCAAAAGAGACTCGACGACGCCGCAAAGGCGCGGAGACAGGCGGAGGAGGCGCGCGACACGGCGGTCACATCTCTGGACGTGGCCCTGTCGGCGAAGGGACTGGCGGAGAGGGAACTGTCCGAGCAAACCGCCCAACTGGCGACCCTTCGGAGGGTCAGTCGGGAGGTCTGCGACCTGGTGCTCGGGACCGCCGTGCAAGGTCCAAGCTCACTTGCTACCGACCTAGCCCGCGTGCCGTAGCACGTCAAGAGCTCAATGAGCGAAGGGAGCGTACTCGGAGCTGCGTCAGCGCTGGTCTGCGTCATCTCCCACTACGACGGTATTAACCTTGACGCCGTTAGTAGTGGGATCGCCGCGGACCGGACCGAAGAGGAGGTCAACAGGTTCGAGACTGAGGCCGACCCGCATGCCCGAGTGATCGCCCGCCGGATATCGCTGCAGAGCGTCCTCTATCGGGAGTAAAGAAAAAGTTAGATGTTTTTGCTTTTTCGTAATGTAATAACTTTGTTATGTAATGGACTAAAGTTTATTTTTAATGTTTTGGCCAGTCGGGCCATTCCGTAGGTTTGACTTTGTCCTTCGCACTCCCTTGAGGTGATGAACATTTGACGACCATAGCTTTAGAAACCGCGGGGGTTGTACAAGCGTAGGCCGGTATGTTAACACTTTTGAGGAAAGCACCAAGAAAAACAGGAACCTAAGGAATGAAACATTCGCTTGCACTCGACACAGAAAAGGAGTTTTCCCGACCAACTATGAATCGCATCAAGACGGGCACTCTCCTTCTTCATGACACTACTTAAATCAGAGGCATTGGGCGAGGCCGTAGTACTTTGGGTCGAGAGGGTTACCGCTAGGGGGAACCGAGTGGCCAGTCGGGTCACTGACCCGTGTGAGTGTAGGCGAAACATTCACTTGCACTTGACACAGAAAAGGAGTGTTCCCGACCAACTATGGATCGCACCACATGGGTACTTCCTTCTTCCGCGAAGCACTACTTCGCAACCGTAGCCGCTGGGGCGTAGGCCGTAGTACTTGGGTCGAGAGGGTTACCGCTAGGGGGAACCGAGTAGTCAGTCGGGTCACCGACCCGTGTGAGTGTATGGACTTGCAGCCCCCGAGCGGTGCGTGGGGACCAAGCTGTGGTCGCCACGCAGCGCTTGAACTCAGAGGAATGGAAAACGAGTGCGAGAATAAGAAAAAAGCTTTAGGGATAGAGTCGCCTTAGCTTTTTATTCCGCGTGTTGGAGACGACGTGGCTATTGGGCCCCTCGCTCAACTTTTCCGCCGGGGCGGCGAGCTAGTGAGCCTTCCGCCACCTCGAGGCCACAGCGGCCCGTCCGGGCCTTTCTTGCCCATCGAGGTGCGGTTAGTCCAGCCCAGGAGATGAAACCGAGGTCGTGGCATACCGCCTCGGCAAGCGGTGTCCTTTCGCCTACCGCCCCGCCACGCTTTTAATGCGAGTGGGGAGTGGAAGGACACGTCCGTCTGCGGGCATGGAGTTAATCGCGTGTGGCGCTCGCTTTCGGCGCCCACTTGAGCGCTCCGCCCCGCCTCTATAACTACGGCATGGGGGGCGCGAGAGCGGCCACACCCAGCCATTTGCCCTTGCATCTCCGCCTCCTCGCATCTTTCCGCAACGAGAGAGGGAAAAAGCCAGGGAGCGCAGGCGCCGGTGCGGTTCTTGCATCTCGAACACAAGATGGCGAGCGGAGGTGACGACGGAGGGCAGCAGCGGCGGCGGCGGCACCTGCTGGGTTCCGACCCCAGAGGCCCCGCACTCTCGCCGGTCCTCCGCAGTCATGCGCGGGCGGATTACCTTGCCTTCGTCCACCTTCCGCATCTGGAACCCTCTTCCAGCATGAGTTTCCTTTGTTTGGCTTTAGGATAGCTTTGATTTCTTCTTGCTGACGTTGAGTTGCTTCTTCTCTCTCCCAGCGTCTCTGGCCCAAGTTCACGCCACCTGTCATGGCGCCCGTGGCCGCCTTTGGTGGGGGAGTGGCCGCCGAGCCACTTCGACGCTCCCAGGCCGCCCAGCATCCCTCTGCGACGGGAGCCCGGGCGGCGGATATGGCGGATTCAGTTACAACAACAGCTATCAGGCAAGCCTTCAGATGTCACCTTTCGAAGCATTGTATGGTCGACCTTGTAGGACGCCGTTAAATTGGAATGAGATTGGTGAGCATCGTGTCTTCGGACCAGACATACTCCAAGAAGCCGAAGAGCAAATAGCACTGATAAGGGAAAGGTTGAAAATCGCGCAGTCATGGCAGAAGAGTTATGCGGACAATCGCCGCAAGGATTTGAGCTTCGAGCCTGAAGATTATGTGTATCTCAGAGTTACGCCTCTTAAGGGAGTACAGAGGTTTCACAAAAAGGGGAAACTTGCACCACGATATGTGGGACCGTTCAAGATCCTGAGCCACAGGGGAGAAGTCGCATATCAACTAGAGTTACCGCAAACATTAGCAGGAGTACACAATGTCTTTCATGTATCGCAACTCAAGAAGTGTCTCCGAGTGCCTGACGAACAAACACCCCTGAAAGCAATTGAGTTACAGGAAGACTTGACTTACAAAGAGCAACCGATAAAAATTCTGGATACAGTGGATCGAAAAACAAGGAGCAAGACAACCCGTTTTTGCAGAGTTCAGTGGAGCAATCACACAGAAAGTGAGGCCACCTAGGAGCGCGAAGGAGATTTGAGAAAGGAAATCCCGAACCTATTCCTTAGTTAAGCCTCAAATCTCGGGGTCGAGATTCTGTTAAGGGGGGTTGGTTTGTGACGTCCCGAAATTTGACTTAAATTAAATTGTTGGAGTTATTTGAATTTTTGTGGATTTTTGGGATTTAATTGAAATTAATTGAGTTTAAATTAAATTTATCCTTCTCTTGAATAATTAAATATCAGAAAAGTACTTATCAAAAATAATTAAAAATATTTTATTTAAGCTCTAAATGGCCTAAAATATTTTTCAAAATTTTTCTAGAATTTCTTGGGTATTTTTAGTGCCCTAAATAATTACTTTGATTTTCTAGGATTATTTTAATTGTTAAAACCAGAAAAATTGCTTAGCTACGATGTCGTCCGAGCCCAACACCTGCGGCGCGTGCTTGCTGAAACCCTAGCGCCACGCGCTCCGGGCCGTGCGATTCCGATCGGACGATCATGGTTGGGCCGCGTCACTTAACCGCGTGGGTCATTGGATCTCAATGACTGGCCGCCAGGATTTCGCCACGTGGCGCCGTATAGCCGAACCGTTACTCGCCCTGACCCGTTGGATTTCAATCGAACGGTGCGGGTTGATCGCGCCGCATCGGGAGGAAGCGACTGCCGCACCGCCGTCGCCCATTGGCCGCCGAAGATATGTCAGAGATTTGCTCGCATTCCAAAGCTTGTCTGAGCGGGAGATATAACCCATTGTACGCAGAGCTTCCTTCCGCTCATTTTGCCCACTAACTCGTGCAATGCCGTACGCCGTAGCATGCGCTAGAGCTCGCCGGAGTAGCATCCTTCCACCGCCTCGGTTTTCCTCGCTGTAACATCCCAAAATTTTAATAAAATAAAAATCAATATTTTGAAATTGAATATTATTCTTTCTGAGTTTTCTTGGCATTATTGATTTTTATTTGGAGTTTCTTGGATTTTGTGTTGCAAGTAAAAACAAGTAAAGGGAGAAGAAAGAATGAAAAGGAGAAAAGGCAAAATGGAAAAAGTAAAAATTTAGAAAATTTGCCATGAGAACCCTGAGCATATAAGTAAATCATTTTGGCCATAAAATGAAATTTCATACATGAAGAAAGGAAGGAATAAAACAAAGAGACAACTTTTAAATGAAAACAATGCATGGTAATAATTTATAAAATATTTTAATGTCACAAATGAATCTGCAAAAATTATCATGAACATATTCATGCAATTTCTACCCTTGGTCAAAATATCATAAATTAATAATATAATTTAAGATTTTTCCAAATTCAAAAACAGAAACCCTGAAAATCTAGAATTTGCAATGTCAGAATTTTTATAAAATAGTGGAGCAACATTTTGACTTGAAAATTTTACAGAAGAGTTCTGAGACCAAATAAGTTAGAAAAAAAAAGTTTGAAAAATAAATAACATCATTCAGACCCTTAATTAAATTGAAATCCGAATTGAGAAATCTGGGCAGTGCTCACTGTCAGAATTTTCATTATTTATCCATAATGTATTTTAGTCCGAAAATTCTACCAAAGGTTTTTCACTGCCATAAAACCATGGTCAAAAGTTTGATCAATTTCTACCATGATTTGGTAGCACAACAAAATCAGAGTCTAGAACCATCTGAGCTGGGACCATTTCGTTTTGGCGCCAACCTCACTTGATCAGTGGACCTGGCCCCTTTGTCGGTTGTTTCTTCTCCTGTGCTATGATCGAACGAACCTCTCTCGAGCGAGGCACTCGGTATAGCTTGACCAGCTTCAGTTCAATGAATCGCCTCTTGATTGGTCGTCTCATTGCGTCACCTCGGCTCATCACAGTACCGCGATCACGCCACGAAGCCTCTCGCCATACCGCCTGTTCTTCCTTTGTCGCCTCTGTGAAGCTTCCGTCCGAGGCAATCCCAACCGAAGCCGGCTCAACTGCTAGTCCCTCAGCCATATATAGCGCACTGTGATCACCAGAGGCATTGCTTTCATTCCCCTCCATCCTGCCCTTCCTTGCTCAACCGAAATGCCAGAGCTCCCTCCTACTTCCACCATTGCCAGAAGCTCCAGAGCTCCAAGCCGAGATTGATTCGAGAGATTGAGCCAACCATTTCCAAATCCTTTCCGGTCATAGCATCACTAGACTCCACCGATCGAAAGCCCTCAACAATATTCCCGATTCTTCATGCGAATTTGTGCCGCCAGTGAGCCCATCTTCTCCAAAACCGGCAAGACGGTGGCAGCCTCTCTCAGTAACTCTCGCCAAATAATTGCAAAATGAGATCTCCAAGTGTTCGCCGATACTCTCATGGCTGCCAATTTGTGTTGGATTCTCCTGGTCATCACCTTCATCTTGCCGCCATGGATGCCACCAAGAAGAGCTCACGCCCTGCTAACTCTTCCGCCGAATCGACACCACTCCCGGACTCTTCTCGCCGAGCTCTACCTCCTGGTGCCGGAGAACCGCCGGAGAGCATTCGCCGCCATGCCCTAGCTGGATGCTCTGCTCTGTCTCTCTGCGCAGTGGGGTCGGGAGGTCAGGATCCTGAGGTAGATGAAGCATAGGGTAAAAAGGCACCATCTCCTTTGGAAAGCGTATTTCCAATTTGAGTAGGTGTTTCAACCGGTTTAATAGTTCATTCCTGAATATCTTTTGAAATGTAGTTTTAAAAACCAGTGAAACAAATTCCTATATTCATCTAAAATCATAAAGAATCTAAATATAAAAAAATATTTAGTTTTTGAACTTTAGAGCAATTTATTGGAATTAAACTTTGCTAGAATTCCATTATGGTCTTTAATAAAAGTTTGTGCAGGATAATTCATGAAATGTTGAAATAAATTTTAAATGATGCTAAGATCAGGATGAATTTAAATATACTTAAATATTCAATTCTTGAATTATAAAACAATTATTAAAGTCAAGAATAGAATAAACACTCTATTATGAACATTATGGCACACATGCAAAATATAACTCCTAAAGTCATAAAATAAAGGTGAATATGCTTCGAATTATAATAAACTCAATCATGAAAATATATTTAATTCTTGATCTATGTTTAATTTACTTACTTTGCAATCATCATTAAACCTTGGTATGGCCATTAATGAAAACAAAAGCATAAAAGCTCATAAAAGGATGAAATAATTTGTATTAACTTCCTGAAATCAATAGAGAACCAATTATGTGAAAATATTTAAAGTAAAACTTATCTTGCATTCTTTGATGCAAGAAAGTGCAAACTGCAGTAGCAAATAAATAGTTAATCAACTGCGGTTAAGGTCAAAATAATGTAAAAATAGTTTGAAAACATTCCTAGGATTGTTTACTGTTAACACGTGAAAAATGAATCAAAGATCTTATATAATGTAGTCGCAAATTCAATATGAAATTTGCTGATTTAAGACTTTAAATATGATTATTTAGACTATTTCAGCAGTAGAGAAAATAACTCATCCAAATACTAAAATCAGTGAAATTAGTTTAGTAACATTGTACAAAGTTTATACTATCATATTCTATAAAAATAATCATATTCCATTAAGGTTTGCATCTTATTCCTATTAGTCCAAAACCCTTAAGCATTATCCTCGCACTTTATACTTTTGGCCGATTTCGATAACGTCAACTTAACAATACCACTTAAGCCTTTTCAACAATGAATATAATGTATCAGCCAAAGCCTAAAATTCATGGAATTAGCTTAGGATTGTTATGCAAAGTATAAATCATCTTAGTATAAAGAAATAACCATATTTCATCATGTTTTACATATTAATCTAGTTGACTTAATGACCCTAAGTGATCACATTACTTTAGTCCGTATATGAATGAATGGACTTTGAATACAAATGAGAAATCAGTAACTATTATATTTGTATCACCAGAACCTTCTTAAATATCATGTAAATTATGCCAATAGCCTGAATCAATAGATTTAACCTGCGTAAAACTAATTCTACGCGAAATCAATTAAAGATAAAGAACTAATCATTCACAGTCTAATATAATCATCTAAGCATTTTTATTAACTCGCAAAGCAACTCATCTAAATCCGAATAATGTAAAGAACAGATTAGAATTGATCTTTAAGATATAATCTGCAGTAATCTAAGGAAATATTCTTATTTCATCTTGCTTCGAATCTGAATCTTAATAGAGCAAAATCCATAAGTAATAAGAATTGGCAAAACTCATATTATAAATAGTAAATCAATGAAACTTGCAACTAATGATTAATTCTATTAGTCTTAACCAATTTTAGCATCTTGAATTCGTAAAATAAGACTAATAAATTCATAAAGAGCAATCCCTGTTTCTCGTGCAGAGTTTTATTTGTT
The DNA here is from genome assembly GCA_036346375.1 of Guadua angustifolia. NCBI lineage: Eukaryota > Viridiplantae > Streptophyta > Magnoliopsida > Poales > Poaceae > Guadua > Guadua angustifolia. Next base: position 168,470 of record JAYEVE010001309.1, on the reverse strand, counting down.
CTTGTTATCTATTTCTTTTGCTCTTATTGAAGTCCTTTATTTGCTATTTTCCGTTGATCGACGTGTAGAACCCGACGTTGTTGATTCCGTCGTCGCCTCCATTATCCTCGATCCTCGTCTTCATTGTAGCGACAATTAAGCAAGGCAAGCATCCTTTGACCATATTGAACCCAGTATTTTATATTCCTTTTGTGCATCAAATTGTTTTATGCATGCGTTTACTTTATGTAAATTGCTATCTTGTGGTTTGGTAGATATACCGTTGTCACATGAATCTCCTTTGATGATTATGAACATGTGAACCTTGATAACCTTAGATTAAGGTTAGGCGTTATTAATGTCATCATGGGTATAAGCGTTCATATTATTCATGCTTAGCCATGCTTTAGAATCAATGATATACATGATCAAAGCAACATTTGTTTCCTGAAAACCTTGGAAATGGCACTGTGGGTGGTGGGTAATTTTGATTAAAAACCCAAAATGAAACTATGCTTTGATGCGGGCGATTATTGGCAATAGCCGGATGTGCGACAGGAAATGCACGTAGTGTAGGGTGAAGTGTCGCCCGTGTCAATTTAAGGACCGAGCAATGGGACGCTATTGATCCAAGAATTCCGTGCAACCACGAGGGTGAGTTAGCCATAGCCTATTAACTTATTTGGACATGGCTTTGCTCATTGGTAGGCGGGAGCTAGCACAGGTATTCCGGTCCGGTCTACCTGACGGGGTATTCCGGTCAGGTCTACTTGCTAATGTAACGGTGTACGCCTTGCCATGGACAGAGACGTGGTGTTGGGTGTGATAAATGTGGATCCACGGCTTGGGTGAGTGTCTCTGTTTTCAGGGCGAGGGTTAACGTCCCGGGCTGGATCAAAGTCATGTCCAGGTAATGAACAGCTGTGTATGATCGCCTGGCAGGCACACATCTATTGGAGGCGTGTGTCGAAATGTTCTTGCAAAAAGGTGGGTCATTCCTTGTGGGTAAAGTTGTACACCTCTGCAGAGTTTAAATCTAATTAATTAGCCGCGCCCGCGGTCAAGGGCACTTGGTGAAGTCATTCCAATGTTAGATTTTGGTATTTTCTGAAAACTGGAGTTTCGGTTTGAAACTGTTTTGGCAACTGTGCTTTATGTCGAAGGGCTGACATTGATGGATTTCAGGAATTGATGATTCGTCGCTCACGTCATGGAGGACTGTGAGTGTTATTTATACTTTACTTATTTGTTATCAATCAAATGCTCTTATCAATTCCGTTTGCAAATAACTTGATTTACAAATGAAATTCGCTTTATGCAAATTAACTGTAGTAGCCTTTCTTTGAAATGGCCTGCATATATTATAGGTTTTGCTCAAGTCTTGCTGAGTACGTAAAGTACTCACCCTTGCCTAATTATATTGTAGGTGGTTTAGTAAGCGAGGCTTCGAAGTTGTCCATCGTAAGTTGCAGGATTCTTCTTCGTCGTATTCTATCTGAAGTTTATGCCTGGTCAGTTGCCTGCGGGATTGGATGGGTAAACCACAAGGCTTGTTTCTTTTCTCGCTATATTTCTCGAGTTGTAATATTTAATTGTATAATCGTTTCCGCTTAATTAATGTTTTGTATGGTTGTGATTTCCAATTGTTGTAAACATGTGAGTGCTAGCTCTTGATCCAGGAATAGCACAGTAATCACATGGAGGTTCCTGTTCATCCGAACGGGGTCTCACAGAGTTGGTATCAGAGCTATACTGACCGTAGGATAAACCTTAGATAGATTGGTCGTTAGCATTAGAATAAGCAAATTCAAAAGCTACTATATTTGCAAAATGTAGACTTGCTATTCTCTTCTCATTCTTAAGATTCTATTCTTACCTTACATTCATTTTGATTTGCAAACAAAATTCCCCTTATCTCAAAAAGAAATTATCGCTGGTGGTTATAGTCGCTGGTGCTTCTGAATTCATTCAAGACTTGTCGCTACCATTCTTCATGCCGACCCAAGAAGGATACAACGCCTGCAACAACCGTCTCAAGAAAACATGCAACACTTCGCTAACCTCGACAAAGCAAAAGTGAAGATTGAAGATCCCGCCTTATCAAGAGCCGATGTCGCCCAACAGTAAAAAGGCTGAAGATTAGAATATCTCACGATTTATCTTAAGATAAGAACCCTTTGCGCATAGCATATTATTCCGCTCTTGTTATAAAGAGCAACGTATGTTGTTGTTCTGTCGTGCTACTTGAAATCGGTTGTTATTTTGAATGCCAGGACCGATTTATATGTGAACTTAACCCCCGAGTTAAAGTTCCATACTAAATTGTCCTCATGTATGACTATGGAAATCTCAACCCATAGGATAAATAATGAATGATAGCATAGTCTGTATCTTCCCTCCATAGAACTTTTATGAACCTACCTCCTCTCTATACAGTTTCTTACCTAAGTAACCATTTCTCAAAAATAAAACCTCACTAGGATTTGTAGTATAGTCCCCACTACTACTCTCAGCTTTGCTGGAGATCACACCACCCATATGAAAACCAAATTCAAGATCTTATTAAATTAGCAACCACCAAACTAATTTAAACTGCTCTAGTCTAGCTAGAACCTAATCTTTTCCCATAATAATTTCTAACCTTGTCTCACAACTCACCCCATTGCTTTGCCTAAATTATGTACTACTGAAATGAGCTAGAACCGGAAAAGTCATGTTCTTCTAAATGGAAACATTGAATGGATGTTAAGAATGGAAACTAGAAAATTGGGAACCTTACTTTTCTAAAAGAAATAGAAAAAGATTAGCATCGATTATACATATACTCTTTTCCCCAACTATAGAATTTAATCTTCTTGTCTCAGATACTCATTTCCCCATAGAATTTTCTTTCTCCAATCCTAAGTAATTCATTCTAAAAGTATTTCTCTCCTTATCTTTATGCAAAATAAAAACACACCAACAAATTCTTTCGAAATAATTTTGGGAGCAAGCCAACATTGTCATGACGTCTACATCAACAACTTCAAGAGGATAGAAGCAGCAGAGCAGCACAACCTCCCCGACTTCGTCGAAGCCTCGGAAGCCTAACAACACAAGTGGTGCGAAGATTAAAAGAAACTCATCGCTGAATAGCCTACAATAAAAGAAAGTATTATACGAGCGGCATAATGTTCTAGCTGCATAGTAAGCTGTTTAGGCATAAATACATATGGCCAGTACAAAGAAGAACCCTAGATACCCTCCCTATGTACTAAATTAAATATATGTGTAGTATTTCTGTGTTATTGAAATTTTGTTGCAAATCGTTTGTGTTCTTTCGGGTTACTCTCGTGAATGATAAACCACTAGGTTGAAATTTGCGATCGTTAACCTCGCTTAATAAGAAAATTTTAATTAAAAGATTTTTAAAGAACGAAATGTTGCCTTATAAACCAAACTAGAATCTACTTAATCTGATAGAAACCACAACTAGAGTTAATTGGAAAGAATCAAGTAGTACTTCATAATATAGATAACCCTTATCTAACCATTCTTCTCGATTCCAACATCTTGTCAAACGCGTCGTAAAACGCCTAATCCAATGGAATTCTGTTTAAATAGCTTTACTCTAATAAATACTATTGCAGAATGCTTGCGACACAATTCATTAATACATCCACTAAAAGTAATGAGTAATAAAATTTTTAGCCATCATAATTGACCTTCAGCTCTCCCCAAATAAATCCGGTTGAGATGCATGCTTTCATTCATCTCAGATATTCTAACATACTCGGTATCTCTCTTTAAATTAACTTATTCTTGCTAAGGATTCTTGGCATAAACTGCTAACACTCCTCGTCTACTTCGTGAAAACCCCGCGAGACACTCAACCACCACAGAAATGATAATCCTATCCAAGTCCAATTAAATCCTTAGTATTTAACTAAAGCACTTCCCTTACATAGCAATCGACATAATTCTTCATTTTTCTTAAGTTCAAAAAGTGCGTGCGCAAAAACAAGCTAACAAGAAAAACGATTACTAGTATCTATAACCATGGTGTAAATGCTCACCATAATTAAACAAAATCATCAAACACACACCTTTTGTTTTAGCAACTAGCACAAAATATTTCCAACGATGGCGTAATTCTTGCTGAGAAAGGAAATGGCTTAGACTAAAAACCTACTTCTATACATTATTTGATACCTATACATTGTTCTTTGAAATGTTGTCAACCCAGCCAATCCGAAGATCATGATTACACTTGCTAGGGAGAAATGAGGCATGCTACTAATGAGAGTGAAATCAGTTGCTCCAGCTATGAAGGAAATTATTCTCCTGAAAAACGTCCTATAAGTAATATCATTTGTTACTCTTGTGAAGGTCAAGGTTATTGTCCAGTTTAATACCCCCTTGATTCGTTAATTACCACTACACTTCAGCCTCAACAAATGAAATTCCAATACTTGGTTGCTCAAGATTGGATTATTAGAAAAAAAATTTAGTTGTATAGGAAATAGTGCTTAAAGAATTAAAGAAACAACACTTGATCCTAACTACCTTCACTAATAAAGTAGTGAATGGCAATTTCCAACGACATGTTTCTTGTCTGATAAAGGAAATTATTAAACTAAAGAATATTCTAAGAAACAACAAATGGAAGTTCACAAGGAGAGTAATATTAAGCACACCCTTGTTTCTAACAAGATACCATGAGAAAAGCGGAAATAATTCAGCAGTCACAAAAAGGAACCATGTTGCTAAACGACGTCGCAAGTTGAACAAATATATTCTACAACCATAACCATACTAGGAATTTCATCGATCGATTATAACTCCAAGAGTAGAAGAAATAAGATTTGAAGCGGATTGCTCGAAGAATCGAGTTAAAGAAGAGGCGTGAACAAAGATACTTGTCCCTAAAAGAATTTTGCTTAACTTCATTCTCCATCTCAATCACCATCTGTTCATCCCTCCAAAGAACACCAATGAATAGTTATGCGGTACTAAAAATCGGAAAGACAATATGATCTCGCCATATGTAGTATTAGGTACAATATTTATGTAATTGAACTCTGCCAGGATTCAAGTTTAATTCCATGATCTACTCCTTGGTCCTAGTCATTCTTGATCATTTATTGTACAACATCAGTAATTTCTAAACTGTCTCAAGGACCTTAGAAAACATCAAGAACCCAAAACAATCCCTGCCTCGATATCAGACTCCAAATGTAAACATATTCCTTATATGGTTGTAATCGACTTTTAATATGGTATTGAGTATGTTCCTTGCGTATTCAATCCCTGCAATTAATCTTTTGATCCTGTACATTTATTCCTCCTAGTTGTCAAATCCAAAGAAAATCAAAGCCTTTTGTCTACCAAAGTGATCAAATGAATCAAGTCATCGAATCACTTATTAGTTCTTCTACCCCAACCAAATACTTGAATTACCCCTACCTTGTTTCAATTTAAATTCAATTTGAAATGACATTTATACTCAGCTCATTTCATCAACTATTGTTGAATTATACAAGTCAATCATTGTAATCAAATGCCTTCCTTAGTATTAAAACATTCGATTTTTCCCAACCGAATCGAATGGCAATGCAACTTTTCCTTCGCCTCAAGAATTCCAAATATATCGCAGACCACTCTCTAAATTGAATTATCCTTATAAACGATCCTAATTATTCAACCAAAAGAAATATGTAGAAAGTATTAGTATCTCTCATCCGCTTACCTAAAACTCAAATAGAATTCTTTTCTATTTTTCGCACGTCCACTTGGAATCGCAAGATGAAGATCCATTGAAGCAATTGCAAGGAAGGCGATGTATCGACAGAACGACAAAGTCACCTCGATAAAGAATTCCCAAATCTATCTCATCCTCGAAAATTGCAAGATTGTAGTATTCACCGTTTCCACATCTGAAGTAAACTTGGCCGCGATATATTAGGCCATATCGTAACGTTGAGAAAATTGGGACAAAAGGCATACAAATTAAAGTTGTCATCTTAGCCCTAGTATTCAGAATGTCTTCTATGTATATCTCAATTAAGAAAATGTCTTCGTCTTCCTTCTAAGCCCACCAAGTTAAATGAAATCAATCTATAACCTGAATTAACTTATCGGGAGCATCTGATTAAAAATCTTAAGAGAAACTAAACGCCACATTCGTAATAAATTCCGCCAAGCGATCAAGATTCAACGAAGCAATCAATCTGAAGAATAGGCAACTTGGAAATGAGAAGACCGACTCAAGAAGAAGTTTCCTAACTCTTTTAGAAATACTTTTCCCTTAGACCTGCCAAATCTCGGGGTCGAGATTTCTGTAAGGGGGGTAGATCTGTAACATCCCAAAATTTTAATAAAATAAAAATCAATATTTTGAAATTGAATATTATTCTTTCTGAGTTTTCTTGGCATTATTGATTTTTATTTGGAGTTTCTTGGATTTTGTGTTGCAAGTAAAAACAAGTAAAGGGAGAAGAAAGAATGAAAAGGAGAAAAGGCAAAAATGGAAAAAGTAAAAATTTAGAAAATTTGCCATGAGAACCCTGAGCATATAAGTAAATCATTTTGGCCATAAAATGAAATTTCATACATGAAGAAAGGAAGGAATAAAACAAAGAGACAACTTTTAAATGAAAACAATGCATGGTAATAATTTATAAAATATTTTAATGTCACAAATGAATCTGCAAAAATTATCATGAACACATTCATGCAATTTCTACCCTTGGTCAAAATATCATAAATTAATAATATAATTTAAGATTTTTCCAAATTCAAAAACAGAAACCCTGAAAATCTAGAATTTGCAATGTCAGAATTTTTATAAAATAGTGGAGCAACATTTTGACTTGAAAATTTTACAGAAGAGTTATGAGACCAAATACTTTAGAAAAACAAAGTTTGAAAAATAAATAACATCATTCAGACCCTTAATTAAATTGAAATCCGAATTGAGAAATCTGGGCAGTGCTCACTGTCAGAATTTTCATTATTTATCCATAATGTATTTTAGTCCGAAAATTCTACCAAAGGTTTTTCACTGCCATAAAACCATGGTCAAAAAGTTTGATCAATTTCTACCATGATTTGGTAGCACAACAAAATCAGAGTCTAGAACCATCTGAGCTGGGACCATTTCGTTTTGGCGCCAACCTCACTGATCAGTGGACCCTGGCCCCGCCTGTCAGTTGTTTCTTCTCCCTGTGCTTGCGACCGAACGAACCTCTCTCGAGCGAGGCACTCCAGCGCAGCTTGACCAGCTTCAGTTCAATGAATCGCCTCTTCGATTGGTCGTCTCATTGCGTCACCTCGGCTCATCACAGTTGCGATCATCGCCAAGCCTCTCGCGCCATACCGCCTCGTTCTTCCTTTGTCGCCTCTGGTGAAGCTTCCGTCCGAGGCAATCCCAACCGAAGCCGGCTCAACTGCTAGTCCCTCAGCCATATATAGCGCACTGTGATCACCAGAGGCATTGCTTTCATTCCCCTCCATCCTGCCCTTCCTTGCTCAACCGAAATGCCAGAGCTCCCTCCTACTTCCACCATTGCCAGAAGCTCCAGAGCTCCAAGCCGAGATTGATTCGAGAGATTGAGCCAACCATTTCCAAATCCTTTCCGGTCATAGCATCACTAGACTCCACTGATCGAAAGCCCTCAACAATATTCCCAGTTCTTCATGCGAATTTGTGCCGCCGCCGTGAGCCCATCTTCTCCAAAACCGGCGCACGGTGGCAGCCCCTCTCGGTAACTCTCGCCGAAATAATTGCAAAAATGAGATCTCCAGTGTTCGCTGATACTCTCATGGCTGCCAATTTGTGTTGGATTCTCCCTGGTCATCACCTTCATCTTGCCGCCATGGATGCCACCGCAAGAGCTCGGCTGCGCCCCTGCCTGCTAACTCTTCCGCCGAATCGACACCACTCCCGGACTCTTCTCGCCGAGCTCTACCTCCTGGTGCCGTCGCCGTCGCCGGAGAACCGCCGGAGAGCATTCGCCGCCATGCCCTAGCCGGATGCTCTGCTCTGTCTCTCTGCGCAGTGGGGTCGGGAGGTCAGGATCCTGAGGTAGATGAAGCACAGGGTAAAAAGGCACCATCTCCTTTGGAAAGCGTATTTCCAATTTGAGTAGGTGTTTCAACCGGTTTAATAGTTCATTCCTGAATATCTTTTGAAATGTAGTTTTAAAAACCAGTGAAACAAATTCCTATATTCATCTAAAATCATAAAGAATCTAAATATACAAAAATATTTAGTTTTTGAACTTTAGAGCAATTTATTGGAATTAAACTTTGCTAGAATTCCATTATGGTCTTTAATAAAAGTTTGTGCAGGATAATTCATGAAATGTTGAAATAAATTTTAAATGATGCTAAGATCAGGATGAATTTAAATATACTTAAATATTCAATTCTTGAATTATAAAACAATTATTAAAGTCAAGAATAGAATAAACACTCTATTATGAACATTATGGCACACATGCAAAATATAACTCCTAAAGTCATAAAATAAAGGTGAATATGCTTCTGGAATTATAATAAACTCAATCATGAAAATATATTTAATTCTTGATCTATGTTTAATTTACTTACTTTGCAATCATCATTAAACCTTGGTATGGCCATTAATGAAAACAAAAGCATAAAAGCTCATAAAAGGATGAAATAATTTGTATTAACTTCCTGAAATCAATAGAGAACCAATTATGTGAAAATATTTAAAGTAAAACTTATCTTGCATTCTTTGATGCAAGAAAGTGCAAACTGCAGTAGCAAATAAATAGTTAATCAACTGCGGTTAAGGTCAAAATAATGTAAAAATAGTTTGAAAACATTCCTAGGATTGTTTACTGTTAACACGTGAAAAATGAATCAAAGATCTTATATAATGTAGTCGCAAATTCAATATGAAATTTGCTGATTTAAGACTTTAAATATGATTATTTAGACTATTTCAAAGAAAGAGAGAAAATAACTCATCCAAATACTAAAATCGTGAAATTAGTTTAGTAACATTGTACAAAGTTTATACTATCATATTCTATAAAAATAATCATATTCCATTAAGGTTTGCATCTTATTCCTATTAGTCCAAAACCCTTAAGCATTATCCTCGACTTTATACTTTTGGCGATTTCGATAACGTCAACTTAACAATACCACTTAAGCCTTTTCAACAATGAATATAATGTATCACCAAAGCCTAAAATTCATGGAATTAGCTTAGGATTGTTATGCAAAGTATAAATCATCTTAGTATAAAGAAATAACCATATTTCATCATGTTTTACATATTAATCTAGTTGACTTAATGACCCTAAGTGATCACATTACTTTAGTCCGTATATGAATGAATGGACTTTGAATACAAATGAGAAATCAAGAACTATTATATTTGTATCACCAGAACCTTCTTAAATATCATGTAAATTATGCCAATAGCCTGAATCAATAGATTTAACCTGCGTAAAACTAATTCTACGCGAAATCAATTAAAGATAAAGAACTAATCATTCACAGTCTAATATAATCATCTAAGCATTTTCATTAACTCGCATAAAGCAACTCATCTAAATCCGAATAATGTAAAGAACAGATTAGAATTGATCTTTAAGATATAATCTGCAGAATCTAAGGAAATATTCTTATTTCATCTTGCTTCAATCAATCTTAATAGAGCAAAATCCATAAGTAATAAGAATTGGCAAAACTCATATTATGAATAGTAAATCAATGAAACTTGCAACTAATGATTAATTCTATTAGTCTTAACCAATTTTAGCATCTTGAATTCGTAAAATAAGACTAATAAATTCATAAAGAGCAATCCCTGTTTCTCGTGCAGAGTTTTATTTGTTCTTGTTATCTATTTCTTTTGCTCTTATTGAAGTCCTTTATTTGCTATTTTCCGTTGATCGACGTGTAGAACCCGACGTTGTTGATTCCGTCGTCGCCTCCATTATCCTCGATCCTCGTCTTCATTGTAAACGACAATTAAGCAAGGCAAGCATCCTTTGACCATATTGAACCCAGTATTTTATATTCCTTTTGTGCATCAAATTGTTTTATGCATGCGTTTACTTTATGTAAATTGCTATCTTGTGGTTTGGTAGATATACCTGTTGTCACATGAATCTCCTTTGATGATTATGAACATGTGAACCTTGATAACCTTAGATTAAGGTTAGGCGTTACTTAATGTCATCATGGGTATATGCGTTCATATTATTCATGCTTAGCCATGCTTTAGAATCAATGATATACATGATCAAAGCAACATTTGTTTCCTGAAAACCTTGGAAATGGCACTGTGGGTGGTGGGTAATTTTGATTAAAAACCCAAAATGAAACTATGCTTTGATGCGGGCGATTATTGGCAATAGCCGGATGTGCGACAGGAAATGCACGTAGTGTAGGGTGAAGTGTCGCCCGTGTCAATTTAAGGACCGAGCAATGGGACGCTATTGATCCAAGAATTCCGTGCAACCACGAGGGTGAGTATGGGTTAGCCATAGCCTATTAACTTATTTGGACATGGCTTTGCTCATTGGTAGGCGGGAGCTAGCACAGTATTCGGTCGGTCTACGGACGGGTATTCGGCCGAGTCTACTTGCTAATGTAACGGTGTACGCCTTGCCATGGACAGAGACGTGGTGTTGGGTGTGATAAATGTGGATCCACGGCTTGGGTGAGTGTCTCTGCTGTAGGCGAGGGTTAACGTCCCGGGCTGGATCAAAGTCATGTCCAGGTAATGAACAGCTGTGTATGATCGCCTGGCAGGCACACATCTATTGGAGGCGTGTGTCGAAATGTTCTTGCAAAAAGGTGGGTCATTCCTTGTGGGTAAAGTTGTACACCTCTGCAGAGTTTAAATCTAATTAATTAGCCGCGCCCGCGGTCAAGGGCACTTGGTGAAGTCATTCCAATGTTAGATTTTGGTATTTTCAAAACCGAGTTTCGGTTTGAAACTGTTTTGGCAATCGTGCTTTATGTCGAAGGGTGACATTGATGGATTTCGTGAATTGATGATTCGCCGCTCACGCCATGGAGGATGTGAGTGTTATTTATACTTTACTTATTTGTTATCAATCAAATGCTCTTATCAATTCCGTTTGCAAATAACTTGATTTACAAATGAAATTCGCTTTATGCAAATTAACTGTAGTAGCCTTTCTTTGAAATGGCCTGCATATATTATAGGTTTTGCTCAAGTCTTGCTGAGTACGTAAAGTACTCACCCTTGCCTAATTATATTGTAGGTGGTTTAGTGTTTGAGGCTTGAAGTTGTCCATCGTAAGTTGCGGATTCTTCTTCGCCGTATTCTATCTCAAGTTTATGCAGTCAGGTTGTTGCGGGATTGGATGGGTAAACCACAAGGCTTGTTTCTTTTGCTGCTATATTTCTCTGAGTTGTAATATTTAATTGTATAATCGTTTCCGCTTAATTAATGTTTTGTATGGTTGTGATTTCCAATTGTTGTAAACATGTGAGTGCTAGCTACTGATCCAGGGAATAGCACAGTAATCACATGGAGGTTCCTGTTCATCCGAACGGGGTCTCACACTCGCTTCCCGCCGTCGTCCGTCGTTCTCCGCCGCGCCCAAGACCCATTCCAAGCCTGCCGTGTCGAGACGCATCCAGCGGGCCACTTCTTCACGCCGAAGAAGCTCGAAAACGCCGGCGCCTACTTCATCTTCTCCAGGTCCGGCGACAAGCACCGCCGTCTCTTCTTCGAAGCCTCGCAGCTCACCGTCGCCGTCGGATCTTCATCCAACGTCCGAGGTAAAGCCGCGTGTCCCCCTGTTTGATTTAGGCTGAAACGGCATGAGTAGCTAATGGTCGTTAGATCTTAATCGTGCGGTTCTGGTGAGGCCACGTAGTTGTAAAGGTTACATTTGAAAATGGCCGTTAGATCGTCATCGTGTGGTTCTGAGAAGCCACGTAGCTGCTGCGTAGATGCATAGATAATGGCTGTAGGATCTTCATCCAACCGCTCCGGTGTGTCCACGTAGGCTAGGCAACAGCGGCGACGCCGGGTAACTTTTGCCGTTGATCTTCATCCAACCGCTCGGTGAGTCCACGAGTCGCTGCGTGGATGCGCTGAAAATGGCCGAGATCCGTAATCCTACCGCCACCGTAGTGCCACGTGGCAGCCGCGAGGCGCTTCCACATCAGATATCCACCATTGGATTTAAATCCAACGGTCGGGAAAATATGTGTTGGCGTGGACCGGGCGAAATCATGCCAAGTGTCGCCACCTGAGCGGGTCGTGCACTGTGCAGCTGGGCCCACTTGTCAGAGGGATGACCGCCGTATGTGCTGACGTCAGCATGACGTCACCAGAGGGGCCCACAGGTCAGTAACCGTGGTGACGTGGCTGTCTCTGGTGCTGACACGTGTCAAGCCGAGGAATTAACCAGAATTTTTAGTAGAAAAATAAATCAATTAACTCGGGTAATTCTTTATTAGAATTTCCAAAACTTGCAAATGCTATAACCTTCGCGTTTTAACTCGGAATTGGGTGATTCCAGTTCCTAAAAATTTGTAAAAATGTGAATTATTTATCGGTGATTTTTATTTTATTTTTAGTGATGATCTTACTATCTGTTTAAATATATTTATTGTACGTATGATTATTCCGTGTAGACTCCGATTTGCCAGGAGCTGTCGGGGAAGAAATCGAAGACCCGTCGCAGGTTTCAGACTAGGATCAACTACTCTTTGAAGGCAAGTCATGCTTTGATCATTTTGTGCCGAGATTTCAAAATATACCTTGTTTTAAATATTGCATGCTATGTTATTTAAAAATACCATTGATTAAATTGGGTATGGTAGCTAATATGCCAATCTTGTTTATGCCACCTTGATTATGTTGTTATTATGCCCTAAAAACCTTGTCACCCTAGGATGTTAACTTACGTTGGTTGCTATAATAATGCCAACACGGGAGGCTAGACCGTGACTAGTTGCTTAGTATGTTGTATGCGCTGAATAACTTTCAAATTGCAAAAGAATATTGATTAAACGATTATGGAACGCATTTCTGAAATAATGCGATAATGTCATGAAATGGAATTGGGGGTAGCAACCTGTGTGCTTCTACTCGTGCAATGAAGTGGGCATTGGCATGTGTTGCATAAATGCAAACAGGGGTGGGAAATGATTTGGACCGGAGCAAGTGGAGAGAAGGCTTCGTGCCAGGTGGGCCTGTGTGGCAACGGGATGCATTAAAGATTGTAAAGGCTGTGTGCCGAGAAACATAAAATGGATGTCTTGCCCGGGACAGTTAAGGACTTCACCTTGCAAGCCTTTGAACTGAGTTACTCGTACAACCACTTGTCTGGAATGGGACAGACCTAGTTTAGTAGGGTTCTGATATCTTTCCTTTGACACCTCGGGGACAAGCATAAACAGAGTGTAACCGTGTGGGGCGTGCACGTGCTACGGCTTGGTGCCCATCCAATCTGTGATTCGCTCTGTTCTAAACTCTAGCTCGAGTGAGGGAGTATTAGAAAGGCACATCGAGAGGTTCATGTGTTAAGTGTTAGTCTCCAAAGACTTTGTTGCAATCAATCACTGTGTGGTGAGCGATCGTATCCTGTGGGTAAAGTGTACACCTCTGCAGAGTGTGTGTTAAATCTATTGAATAGCAGCGTCATGTATTGGACAATGCTCGGGGATTACAAATCAAGGGTTAGATTTTCAAAATAAAATATGGAATGGGTGGTCGTGTGCCAAAGACTAATGAATCAAACTTAGGGTCATGTACCAAACTCTTGGAAAAGAATTGAGGAATTAATTATTATAGTAATGATTTTTCCTACTTTTAATCTAATTAAGACTATCTGTTAAAAGAAAAGCTATTTCACGCAAAATAACCATTAAGCCTTTCCTTGGAATAAGCCATGCATGTAGTAATAGAACTGCATTGTGCATGACTTGTTGAGTATGTTGTATACTCACCCTTGCTTCGACAAAACCTCGGAAGAAGAAGCAACACCGGCGTGGGAGGAGGAGTTTAACGAAGGTCCGGAGGATTAGGGTTGAGCCTCGTCAGTTGCTTCGTGGCGTAACGAGGGGTTCACTGTCGTACTTTTGCTTCCGCTATTGAATTTGTGCTACTTTGTTATTTATCGCCCTGCGTGGCAAATTAATGTAAGGTGACCATAAGGTCGTGTAACTCGTTTATACTCCTGTTTGAAGTACTTTATTATTAATTCCGCTATGTATGATTGTGGAACTTCAACACTGTCCATCCTGTGTGTACTAGCGTGATCCTGGACTAGTACAGAATACACAGAGGGTCCGGATCTGCAAATTCGGGTCCCGACAACTTAGCAGCCCAAAAGCGTGTCCCCGATCGACTATGGACCGCTCCGCATGGGCACTTCTTCTTCCATGACATCGCCAAGAACCGTAATCGCCGGGCGAGGCCGAGCACTTGGGTCGAGATGTTACCGCTGGGAGGTCGATGGCGGTCGGGCACCGACTTGGATGATCATCTTGGTAGTAGCCCCGAGTGGCGATGAGGACCAGTATGGTTGGCAAGACGCACGCGCACTTTAAACTCGGAGGATTTGGCAGAGGTGCGAAAATAAAGGAAAAGTTTTAGGATAGAATCGCCTTAACTTCTCAATATTCCACGCGTTAGGTACAATGTTGCCATCGGCATCTTTGAGTTGAAAGGTGCCAGGTCGGAGGACCTCCACGATGGTGAAGGGGCCCTCCTAGGGAGGGGACAGCTTGTGCCTGTCCTTGTTGGACTAAACCTGGCGCAGGACCAGGTCGCGAACGCTGAAGGACCGACCACGAACCTCGACGATCAGGTAGCGCCAGCTGTCTGCTTATTTGGCAGATAGCGAATCGGCCCGCGTCAGCGCGCCTCGTCGAGCTGGTCGATGGCGTCTTGTTGTGCATCGAGCCCCCGGGCCACGTTAATAGCTTGTAGTCTCGGGGCGCCGTACTCCAGGTCAGTCGGCAGGACGGCTTCAGCACCGAACACCAAGAAGAATGGTGTAAACCAGGTCGACCGGGTCGGTGTGGTCTGCAAGCTCTAGAGAACGGAGGGCAGCTCGGCCGCCCATCGTCCCTCGAATTTCTTCAGACGGCGGAAGATTCGCGGCTTGAGCCCTTGGAGGATCATGCCATTTGCCCGCTCGACTTGGCCGTTGGTCCGCGGATGAGCTACGGCTGCCCAGTCGATGCGGATGTTGAAGTCGTCGCAGAACTCGGGGAATTCCTTTCCTGTGAACTGCGTTCCGTTATCGGTGATGATGGAGTTCGGGACTCCGAACCGATAAACGATGTTGGGAAAGAAGTTGGCCGCCTGCAACATGGTGATGGTGGCAACTGGCTTGGCTTCTATCCATTTGGTGAACTTGTCCACTGCGACGAGCAAGTGGGTAAAGCCCCCAGGTGCTTTTTTGAAGGGCCCGACTAGATCAAGTCCCCAAACAGCGAAGGGCCATGTGATGGGGATCGTCTGCAAGGCCTACGCTGGAAGATGTGTCTACTGGGCAAAGAACTGGCACCCTTCGCGGTCGTAACAATTTGCTTTCGGCCGCCACGGTGGTCGGCCAAGAGAAACCTTGGCGGAAGGCTTTCCCCACGAGGACGCGGTGCGACGTGGTGGCCGCAGATGCAGCCATGGATATCGAGCAGAAGCTACTTCCCTTGGTAGGCCAGGATGCACTTCTGGAGGACTCCGGAGGGGCTCCTCTTGTAGAGGTCTTCTCTGACCAGGACGAAGGATTTTGCCCGTCGAGCGAGCCTCGGTTGGTCGTCGTTGGGCAAGCGATCCGTCAGTCAACCGGTCGATGAAGGGCTTCCTCTAGTCGGAGTCGACGATCAGCACGTCGTGGCCCGACCCGGACGATTCCACGCCCGACCATTCGCCAGTCGGAGCAGTTGCGCCCGGAGAGTCGGCCATCGATTGAGTTAGCGAATCCAGCTGGACGGAAGGTTTGTAGAGGTTGAAGACAAAGATCCCAGGCGGGACCAGTCCTCTGTTGGAGGCAAGATTGGCCAGGTAGTCGGCTTCACCATTGTAGCATCGGTAGCTATGGTGAAGCTCGAAACCCTTGAATCTTTCCTCGAGCTTGTGCACCTCTCGGCAGTATGCTGCCATGCGGGCGTCACGAGGCTCCGAGGCCTTCATGACTTGGTCGACGACAAGCTTGGAGTCGCCGTGTACATAAAGCCGACGCGCGCCGAGGTCAGCAGCGATCTGGAGACCGTTGACGAGGGCTTCGTACTCGGTGACGTTGTTGGTTGTGTCGAAGAGTAGTCGGATGGCGTACTGAAGCTTGTTCCCGAGCGGGGAAACAATGACGACTCCAGCACCCGCTCCGCTCTTGGTGTAGGACCCATCGAAGTACATCGTCCAGTACTCGGGGTCTTCGAGCGTCGAAGGCGCCTGGGCTTCGGTCCACTCAGCAACGAAATCGGCCAAGACCTGTGACTTGATCGCCGTCCGGGGGATGTACGATATGTCGTGGCCGTTGAGCTCAAGTGCCCACTTGGCTATTCTTCCTGAAGCGTCGCGGTTATGGACGATCTCGCCGAGTGGCGAGGAGGTCACCACGGAGATGGGGTGCCGGTCGAAGTAATGGACCAGCTTTCGCTTCGTGATGAGCACCGCATAGAGCAACTTTTGCACCTGCGGGTACCGAGCCTTGGACTCGGAGAGTACTTCACTGATGAAGTACACTGGCCGTTGTACCTTGAGCACATGGCCTTCTTCGGCTCGCTCCACAACAAGTGCCGCGCTAACGACTTGGGTCGTGGCGGCAATGTAGAGGAGGAGCGGTTCCCCTGGTGCCGGGGCGACCAGCACCGGGGGCGAGGTCAGGAACGCCTTCAGTCGGTTGAGGGCTTCCTGTGCCTCCTGCGTCCAGCTGAACTGATCGGACTTCTTGAGCAGCTTGTAGAGCGGCATTCTGTAGGGTCGAGGATGCACCTAGAGGGGGGTGAATAGGCGTTTTACAAAATTAATCGCTCACTAAACAATTCGCTCTAATCAACCCTTATGTCAAAACCTAATCAATTATAATGCGGAAGCGATTAACTCGGATTTGACAATTAAGGCCTAAATCAACTAGGCTCACTAGTGCACTAACTAAATTATGTCTCTAGTCAAGAATTGCTATATTGAACAAACAATTAATACTAAGCAATTCTAATATGGTCTAGCAATCAATAATATGGCAATAATGGAAATGCTAGAATATAAAGAGACAAGAGATAAACGATGTTTTTCCGTGGTGTTCGGAGACTTGCGGGTCTCCCCTAGTCCACGTTGAGGCAAGCCCACACCCTTGGACCGGCTCCCACTCGAGCACCCGCCTCGTTTCCACTAGTCGTGGTTTTTCACGCTTTCGCGTAGGCTCAACCCGAACCTTCACAAACTTCGCCGGGCTTCTCACACCTTGAGAGCTCCCGCGCACGATGCCTACGCCGTCTAGGAGTCGGCAACCTCCAAGAGTAACAAGCCGCCCCTTGCTTGAACTTCACCGAGCACAACGAATGCGCTCCCGGTGATCACCAAGTGCAACACATGCACAAGGCCTCCCTCAAGTGTAACACATGCACAAGAGGCTCACAATCCACTCCTAATTGCAACACATGCAATTAGTCTCACTCTTAGCTCAAGAATTAACTTGAGGGGATGCAACACATGCAAACCACCTCCCAAATACTCACACAAGAGTCAAAACACCTCACAAGCACAACAACCTCTGCCCCAAGCCCACCATGGGGTCTATTTATAACCCCACAAAGAAAACTAGCCGTTTGGGGGCAATTTCGGGCAAAATCAGCAAAACCCGGTCCGACCGGACTCATCCCGGTCTGACCGGCCCTCTGAGAGCAACGGTCGAAAAACCGACCGTTACACGGCCGGTGTGACCGCAACGGGTCCAGTCCGACCGCTTATCCGATCTGACCGCAGTACCACCGGTCGCACCGCCCGTTCACCAGCTGGAATAAGAGCCTTCTGTGAAAAACACACCGAAGACGACCCGGTGGCACCGCAAGCCCGGTCAGACCGACCGAAGTCCGGTCGCACCGCCCTCAGCCGATTCAAAACACCTCCTCTGGAAATTTTACACCGGCCAGAGGGGGGGTGCTACCGCCCGCCCGGTAGCACCGGATGGGGTTCGGTCACACCGACCCCACTGACTCCAAATCCGATTTTTCGCGCAATCTTTTCACCAAAGAACCAAACACTATTCTTTGAGCCATTAGAGGATCAACACATGATCATACACACATGCAAAACACATTTGCATAACTTTAGCTCATGCTCAAAGAATTTAAACCAAATTGCAAAAACACATTTCGCAATCAACTCAAAATCTATTTGCAAAACGTATTAAGCAAATCAAACTCGAGTTTATGAGATTAATCCCCCTAGCCATGTGAAGGTCAACACGAGACCCAGTCAACTTGCCAACACCCGTTGCAAGCCCTACTCACATGCTCTCGGGATTCCAGACTCATAAACCTCAATTTATTCGCACAACGAACTTGCAAATAACTCATTAAATCAATTTCATGCTTGAAAACTACTCTTTGCAACACATGCAAAAGTCTAGCTCCAAGCAACACAAAATCAAGGTGCATGAACTCTCTAATTGCAACACATGCAATTCTCTAGTTCCATGCAACCATACCAAATCGATCACACTAAAACCAAATCAACCGTATGAGCTCTCTACTTGCAACACATGCAAGCCTCTAGCTCCATACAATTACACAAACACCAAATCATGCTTGAGCTCTCTCCTTTTGCAACACATGTAAAACTTAGCTCTAAACAACCATATGTTTTAGAAAGATTGTTTTGTGAATGAAAACAAAACATGAAGCTTCAACATTTGCAATACATGCAAAAGTGAACTTCACGCAAAAGCCAACGCATATTGCTTATCCTATTTGCAACACATGCAAATCAAAGCATTATGCGAAAACCAAATGCATATGCTCTTCCTCTTTGCAACACATGCAAATCAGAGCATAAACCAACAACAACCAAGCATAAACTTAACCCATTCGCAACACATGCCAAATGGTTAACTCTTATGCAAAAACCAAATCCAAATGATTTGAGCTTGAGTGAACGCGGGATTGAGATCATCAACACATGATGAAGCTCAAGCTAGGAGACAACCCCTCTTAATAGTACGGCGATAAAAACTAGACTCAAAGACTACAAGGTCCTTAGCCTATCTAGTTATACCTTTTGCCGCCGCACGCAAGTAATCCCCTTTGGGGTCTTTATGATCTTCACTTATATTCCCCCGGGATCATCTCTCGACTCCACTTTATCTTCGGGATCCACTCTTGACGCCCATCACCTCATAATGTCGTCCTTGTCCCGTTTTCATTCATCCTTGTACTTAACCTAACTCAAACAAAGCTCATGAAACTTGTTAGTCCAAGATGCATGGTTGTCTCAATTATCTCTTGTACTCCATTAACACATAATGGATGCCTTTAGATCAATTGAGCACAACCTAAATCAATTTGAATGATTTAAATGTGTCTTAAATACAATAATGTAACGCATGCTTCATTATACTTAAGAGCTATTCATTTGTCCTTAATTAATCAAGGAACACCATCAACTCATGATGAAATGTTCTTGAATGATTAATAAGACAAATGAACTCAATTTAAATTTTCATTTAAATTGATATGAGTATATATTAACTATACGAAGTTTTCATATACTCATGTTGATGAAAAGTAATGATACATTATGTGTAGGCTATATGGAATTGATCATTACTCTAAGTCATCAACTACTGAATAAACCCCACATGTATATGTGCATAAATATGATTGACTTGGATATAATATGCACATATTCAATTTGATCACATTGGAGTATATCCTATATTACCATGAGTATACTATGACTAGGCAATTTAAATATATACTCAAGGGTTTAGTTCCTTTGTCTTGATCCTTATATGTGTCAACAAGAATTAGATCAATACAAAGAGACTTTCATGTTAAACTACAAACTCCCCCTAAGTATGTGCATCCTATGTAATATATGGATTGGGAAACATGATGCACATTTTGTGGTTAATATAATGGGGACATTCATATTTTAACTTGAATCCAAAGTATGCAATTAATAATAGAAAGAATATGCACACATACCTTGGGTTTTCCATTTTTCATCCAAATATGAGACTGCTAAATATATGCTCAATAAAACATGTTAGTCTCATAAAGATTAGGTTCGTCATTAAACATAGATTAAACATTAATTAACATCAATGACCAAAACCAAAGGCTCTTGAACTTACACATTCCGCGTTCACTGAGGCGAGACACAAACGCTCGAGGCGAAGGCATCTGTCGCCTTCGACTCCTTTTAGGTTGTCCACCGGGCCCATCTTCATGATCGCAGAGATCTTCTCCCGATTGGCCTCGATGCCGCACTCGGGGATGATGAAGCCGAGTAGCTTTCCCTTGGGGACGCCGAAAACGCATTTCTCGGGGTTGAGCTTTATGCAAAACTGCCGAAGGTTCGCAAAAGTCTCCTCTAAGTCGGCGACGAGGTTGTCGGCCTTCTTAGTCTTGACAACGAGGTCGTCGACGTACGCCTCGATGTTACGGCCCATTTGGTCGCTGAAGCACGTTTGCATACATCGCTGGTATGTAGCACCCACATTCTTCAGACCAAATGGCATCGTTACGTAACAAAACGAGCCGAACGGAGTGATGAAAGAGGTCGCGAGTTGGTCGGACTCTTTCATCGCTATCTAGTGGTAGCCCGAGTAGGCATCTAGAAAGGACAGGGATTCGCACCCTGCGGTGGAGTCGACGACTTGGTCGATGCAAGGCAAGGGAACGGGTCCTTGGGACATGCCTTGTTCAGGCTCGTGTAGTCAACACACATTCTCCATTGCCCATATTTCTTTTTTACAAGGATAGGGTTGGCTAGCCACTCGGGGTGGCGCATCTCTTTTATAAACCCTGCCGCCAAAAGCTTGGCGATCTCCTCCCCTATGATCTTGCACTTCTCCTCGTCGAAGCGGCGCAAGCGTTGGGCGACCGGCCTTGAGCCAGGTCGGATATTCAAGGAGTGCTTGGTGACTTCCCTTGGGATCCCCGGCATGTTGGAGGGCTTCCATGCAAAGACATCCCGATTGGCGCGGAGGAAGTCAACGAGCGCGCTTTCCTATTTGGCGGGGAGCGTGGCTCCGACCCGCACGGTCTTGATCGGATTCTCGGGATCGACCGCGACCTCCTTCGTGTCCTCGGTGGACTTGAAGGATCCTAGCCCCGACTTGTTGGAGTCGGGGGCAGACTCGGAGGTTTCCCTCCGAAGGTTTTCGAGCTCGGCGGATGCGATGATCGCCGACCTTGACTGCATAGCTTTCTGCTCACAGTTGTAGGCGAGCTGAAAAGATGAGGCCACGGTGATTACTCCCCGTGGTCCCGGCTTCTTCAGCTTGAGGTAGGTGTAGTTGGGGACCGCCATGAACTTGGCGTAGCACGGCCTCCCCAAGATGGCATGGTAGGAGCCAGGAAACCCCACAACCTTGAAGGTGAGGGTTTCGGTGCGGAAGTTGTCCGGGCCCCCGAAGGTGACGGGCAGGTCGACCTGCTTGAGCGGATAGGCCTATTGGCCAGGGACGACGCCGTGGAAGGGCACCTTGCTCGGTGTAACATCCCAATTTTCAGCCTTTCTAATTAATTAATATTATGTTATTGCTAAATATGATTTTTGTGAATTTCTGGATTTATTCGGATTTTCTGGAAGTTATTGGAGTTCTTGTGGATTAAAGAATAGTACTTTCTGTCAAAGATTAATTATAAGTATATAAAGATAAAATAAAGTTTTGTCAGAAATAATCTATGTAAGTTCAGAACAAATATTTTTATTATTTTAAATAAATTAATTTATTTTCTCGAACTAATTAAGTTGAGGAAACCATGGAAGCGTATGGCTGCGCTGTGTAGCAGTCAAGCCACGTCGCGTTATTTTGGAAAGGATAGATCGCGGCTGACAGTTTTGGAAAGGGCAGGATAGATCGTAGTATTTCAGAATAAATCGAGTCCGCTCGTTCTAATCGGACGGTTCCGCTCGTCGTTCGCGATGGGGTTTCCAAATCGATGCTGAAGTCGTTCCCGCCTCGGACTGCTGTTGCCGTCCTTGCGCGCGTGGGGAGACTATAAAAGCCGCCCGTACCTGAGGACTCGTCATCCGGAACGTGGCCATCGGTGCGAGCTTCGTCGACTCGTAGCTGTCGCCAGGATCGATCGAAGGAGCGCAGGCGTGTCAACGATCGAAGCATCTCGCGAGGAACAGACGAGCACGCACGCAAGGAAGCGCAGCGGAAGAAAAGAAAAGGCGAAGGAGTACTTCGGTGCTTTGTTCTCGTGGTGCTACAGTATTCCGAAGCTACAGTACACGCGAAAGTATTCTGAATCGGCTCTGGAAACGCAAAGTTGCTAAGAGAAAGAGAGAGAGATTAGAAGGAAAATTAGAGGAAAACTACAGAGATTAATTGAGGTTGGTTCTTTCATGTATAATTGCTCTCTAGTGTGCATGTTAATTTAATCTAGTTTCTCTTCCATAGTATTAGATCAATTATTCTAGATTGATTTGTTCAGTTATTCTAGATTACGCCACGTTTTGTCCGTGACAAGCCGTATGAAAATTCGGATTTTCTTTATCCAAATAATTCGGAAAGATTTAGAATTCCTAATTCCAGAGTTTAGTATATTTTCACAAAATTTAAATATTATAACTTTTGCATATGAACTCCGATTTGGGTGATTCAAACTCCTAAAAATTTATAAACTCAAGATATATCTAATAGGGGTTTTTATTTGAATTTTCGAGTTCATTTGCTATTTGTTCTTGGTGTTTATTTGCTATTTGGTTTTGGTTTTTATTTGCTTTTCTCTCTCGATTCGCGTAGACGTTGAGTGAACGAGGTGTCGGAAGAAGGATTATTATTTCAAGAGCAATCTTCGGAGCAATACCAGGAGCTTAAGCAAAAGTTGTGCTTTGATCATGTTGCACCCATAAACTAGATTGCATGCTATTTTGATTTACTTTATCACTTGTTATTTTATGTGTATAAATGTTCTCAACAATAGTTTGGGATTAGCTATCGTACCCATTGAATTACACCCTACCTTGCTAGTTGTATGCCATGATCCACTTGTCACCCTAGGTTGGTTAACTATAGTTAGTCAAATAGAAAATCAACATGGTTGGGTAGAACGGAATAGAATTGCTTAGCCATGCCACGTCATCACATGCTCATGGGATATTGTTTATTAATCTTGACTAATGGAATATGGAACTATGATGATAATTTGTGGGCCATGTGTGGTCGCACAAAGAGATTGAGTTGTTGTGACAATGAGTCACGCGAACGATGTTGATTTGTGAAGAGCACATGGTGTTTGGTAATCAACTGTGGGAAAAATGATTTAGATTGAGGCAAGTGGCAAGATTGTTTCGTGGGCCAAGATCGCAATTGGGCGGTCGATTTGGTTTTAGTGGGCCAAGAGTGGCAATTGGGCGGTCGATTTGGTTTTGGTGGGCCAAGAGTGGCAATTGGGCGGTCGATTTGGTTTTTGTGGGCCAAGAGTGGCAATTGGGCTGTCGATTTGGTTTTTGGTTAGTCTTGCCTCGGTCAACTAAGGGTAGTTAATTAAAATAAACAATCGGATGGGATGGCGGGATGCCATGTGGATAATGGAACTTGATTTAGGATGGAGAACTTGGGTTTATTTGAGAATCATCAATCTATTTACTTGTTATTATTTATTTTATTGTTTTTTCAATCTATGTACTTATGTGTTCTCAAATGTCGCTTTCGCAAATGAACCCCTTAGCCATTCCTTTGGAATAAGCCCGATATAGCTATGATAGGATTGCATTCTGCACAACTTGTTGAGTACGTGTTGGTGTACTCACCCTTGCCTACAAACATCATCAAGGTCAAGAAGGAGTACCATGGAGAGACGAATGTTTAGGGTGCGAGCCTTGTCGGTTCGTGGTATACCGAGGGGTTATCTACGCCTTCATTCCGTCATAGCTCAATTTGTTATTCAGCCTTATGAGGCATTGCTAAGTAAGTTGACCATAAGGTCATACAACCGCTAATATTTAGTATATTATGTCTTTATCTTATTTACGCTGTGTATGATTATGATATTCACTAATGTTGAGCTCGTGTGCACTAGCGTGATTCTCGACTAGTGCAAGATACACAGAGGGTCCTGATTTGCATATTCGGGTCCCGATGAAGTGGTATCGAGCCATACCGATCGTAGGTCTTGACCGTAGATAGTTGGTCGTCTCTATAGGTCCTTCAAAATTATTTTCTAAAGTAAAAGACCCAACCTAGAAGAATAGTGTGTTCTTGACTTATCCCATTCTTCTATTTCTGTCCTTACCCAAAATTCTTGCTGAAATTTCTTTTTCTTACCTCTGCTGAATTGAGTTAAAATCTTACCTGTGTTATCTTGAGAAGAAAACGATATACCACACTTTAGAAGATATCATCAAGTGCCTGCTGCTACCATACCGACCATGAAGGACAGAATCATCAAGCTCATGGAGGAGTGGATCAAAGTGTATTAAAAACTAGAAGACTCAAGGCTTCAAGTAGCAGCTGAGACTCATGTGGGAGTCGCTTAAGAAAGGAGAGTCACCCATGTAGACGGTAGTTGTTGTGTGGATAGGTCAAGTGGTTCTTCATTGATTGTCGAGTGTGTAGTATGCGTTGCAAAGCTTTTAGGCTTATATAAGCACCATACCAAGTTACTAATATTGATTGCTTAAGTTATTGGGTTAAACCTATCTCCCTATGTTAGGCTTCGCTCCTTACCACGCTTATTTTCCTCTTCCTAGCCCTTGAGGTAATAAAGCCGATGGTTCAGCCAAAGGATAGTAATGGAGCCGATGGGAGTAGAAATCAACTCGAGAGACTCCAAGGATGAATTAGTTTTTCAACCGTCACTACCGATAGATATGCACGAAATTCAAAGAGATTTTGGCCGCTCGAGACCCACCGATGCAAGCAATGATGAAGCAAATACGTAATATGACCAATCAAGCTAATGTCGATGGAAGCGTCTCTAACTATTATTAGTGATCCCCGTATTAACTCAAGGTTACTAGAATTCATAAAGACTCGCCCACCAACGCTTTTAAGGAAATGTCTCACCTTTAGAAGCAGAGGATTGGCTCGAGAGTATTGAAAGAAACGCTACCCCTGCACCTTGTTCGAAATCTAGACCTTGTTCTAGGGAGTGCTGTCCACCAAACAATTTAGAAAATCATGCGTGCATTCGCTGTGGAAAATAGGACACACCGCTAACGAGCATGCGATCAATTGCTCTAGTTGCAAAGGAAGTTAGGAGCCATAAGTTTAATTAGTACAATGTTGTAACCCTACTTATAAAGTGAAGAGATTAGTGATGAATTTCATGAAAAGATTTCCTTGTCGGGAGAAATAAAAGCAGAGATGTTGATACATTGGTTTCCGGAGTGTTGGAATGAAAAGCAATAATATAAAGTAATGAGTTAGATGTCTCTCTAAGAATAATCTGGTGTTAAGGGTTATCTAAAAATGATGCATGTGAAATGGTGGCTAGTTTAAGTGGTACCCAACAGAATCTCATTAATCGGAAGATTTGTCAAGATAGTAAATGCTCATTGTACTAGATATAACCGTGATGTTGAGAATTCAAAGGCTTATTGAGAGAATAGGGTTCCAAACAAATCATATTGTGACCTTCACGATATTCTTGAAATTAGTTGGATGCTCGATTATAAGACTATTTTGGTGAAGAGCATATCGATTTAAGGCCTTGGATGTGAAAAACAAGGAGTTTCAAGTGATGACAGTTTGTATTAGCTAGCTGATGGACAATAGTGTGAAATTTGCCAATTAGAAGATGCGCTTAGTTGTCGAGAATACGCTTATATATTTTCTAAGAATTCGCTTAGTATGCATATATCGAAGGATCAAGTTCATGAGCTTAATTAGTGTCCGGTTTAGCATCAATAGTGAAAAGACCATGTCAAAAGTCTACTAAAGAATTAATGAAAAAAAAACATATCAAAGAGTTATTTAGGAATAGTTTAGAAGACTTGGTACAACACCATAGAAGCTTTTGTAAAAAAAATGATGAAAAATGAAAGCTCAGAGTGAGTGCTTTAAATCGTACTCTAAATAAAGAAAATATCGGAAACGAGTATCTAATATCAGGTCGGCAACGTGTTTAGACAAGTTGAGAAGAGAGTTGGAATCTCTGTAAGGATAAAACTTCGCTTCGTCTATCGTCCATAAAGGAGTCAGGTGGAGGATGTTTTTGGAATTGCGTTCTCTACGCGATATAAACAGTATAACTTTGATTATACCCCCTAGATTGATCAATGCCCTGCAGACATTATGCACGTAATGAGTATGTTGTTTAAGAGATTAGTTGGATAAATTTGTGGTTACTTTATAGATGACACTCTAGTATACTCTAAGACAAGAGGAAAACATGTGAAACCTAGAAATGAGTTTTGTGATCGAGAGCCGCAGTAGTACGCTAAGTTCAACAGGAGTGATTTCTAGAAGAAAAAGGGGGAATCTCGTTAGCCGCGCAAAAGATGCCAGAAGGAGTTACTATTGAACCAAGTAAGATAGAAGTAGCAAAGCAACCAAGGTTCGTTAATTAAATTTGAAATCCTAGGAATGGCAAGATAATTAAGCGCTGATTCATAGAAGGGTTTCGACAATAGCTAGATCTTTTATGCAATCGTTAAGGAGAGACAGTTGCATGGACGCCAGAGCGTGAGAAAGCCTTTGGAAGTTAAAGAAAGGATTAACACTAACACCTATGTTAGTATTACTAGTCATACACGGGCGGTTCGATATATATGGTGATACTTTTAGACATAGTCCGAGATACTTAATTGGCATAAGAGAGTAAGGTCGATACCTATACGACGAGGCAATTGAGACAAAGATGAGGAAAATTACCCTATATATGACTTGAGTTAGCCATTGTAGCGCACAAAGAAAAATGTTGTCACTAACTCATCGAAAATAGATGTAACCCATAAGAGTCCAAATTGTACATTTATTCAATGGACTTTAATATGGAATAGAGAAAATGGCCGAAATAATCAAGGATTTTAATGTCGGAATCCATAGGTATTCTAGTAAGGCTAATAAGGTAGTCGACGCTCGAAAGTTATGAGGCCACAATGTGTATATATTGATAATAAGTCGTTAACAAGGGTTATGCAAAACACTCGGAGGTCGAAATCGTGGATCGCTCAACAAACACTACTACGAAAACATCATCACGCACGGTTCGCAGAACGTTATCGAGACGGTTTTGTGAACCGTCAAGAATAATAAGTCCGTGATGAAGGAGCTCATCGAGACGGTTCTCTACCCGCTCGAGAAAATATATATCACGCACGGTTTATTAATACAACCGCTCGTGAAATTAACTATCACGCACGGTTATGATTTGAAACCGCTCGTGATAATTAAATATCACAGACGGTTTCAAATCACAACCGCTCGGAAATTAAACTATCACAGACGGTTTCAAATCACAACCGCTCGTGATATTAACTCATCACGCACGGTTTCAAATCATAACCGCTCAGGATATGAACTCATCACGCACGGCTTCAAATAAGAACCGCTCTCATGTGATGACCTTTTTTCCCACCCCAGAACCTCCATTAGTTATGGTGTTGTTGAAATTTCCATCAATATTTCTACTTGATATTTATAAGGCACAACGATATATAATCTCATCAATTATGAACAAGAAGAAGACACTTTATCTATAACCAAGGCAGTTTTCTTCCTGCACTAACGCTCCATCGGCTTCCTCCAGCCTCTTTCTCCATTCAAGTTGGGTGTTCTAAAGTCCTTCCGCAAGGAAGACCCGACTTGCAATCACATTTTTTCAATCTTTAATTACCCTACCTAAAGTAATCTATCAAGTACATCTACAATTTTTACCAAAGTACCATGTTCGATCTCCCACTGCGGGCACGACGGTGACCTCAAGACAAGAGCATGCCGCTCGGCATTTCAAGACCGTGGCACTACGGTGACCTCAAGCAAGCAGCCACTTCAGATGGCATGAAGCAAATCACACACTCTAGTGTGACCGGTTCGATGGAGAAGACCGTGGTTGCCGCCGCCGCCATGCTTCCTCACGGTCTTGGTTGATTTATTAGTCGAGTTCCATCAACTTTATCATAACAACGGAGAAAAAGCGCTACAAATGTTTATATTTTAAGTCTATCCCGACGGACAAATCTGCCTCAATGCATATAGGAAGTGCAGATATTCAATTACAACATCTATAATCGCCGTGTCTCGAAATATTGATGCAGAATACCTAAGTAGATGGAAATTTCAACAACAACCCATAAATAATGGAGGTTCTCACGAGGTGTAGGAAAACATCTAGTTCCAACAAGCAAGACATTGTTAAGTTGTTGCATTCAAGATGAGCAAATATGTATTAAGGATAATATCATGTGACAATACAATGAATCGTATAAACAAGAATAACCGCAAGTTTTTGACATATTTTCCTAATTAATGAATACCATTTGACAATTGTACAACTCAGAACTTATAAGGTCTGTGGAACGCGCCTTTTTATGTATTACTTGTGAGCGTGAAGAAACAAACTCTCCTCTAATGTTGCTCAAATCGGCCCGACTCAACGCAGCTTTTATCTCAGATTGCTACTTTCTTTAGCTTATTTATGGTTTGCATGTTGTAGCAAACATAAAATCCACATAGGTTATTTCCTGACCTTGCCGGTGGCATCGCAAATAAAACCTACTACTAGTTCTAGAGTCACTATTACGGGTTTGATATAGAATTGTTGTGTATAGCGGATACCGGAAAGTTCAAATCATGTCAGTAGTTTAGTCCAATCTTTCACGTGTTTGAACGCTCTACAAGATTGCAAAAGGTTAGCCTAAGCCATTCCAATAGCAATATAAACTCGAACAACTTACACGACCATGTACGTAGGAAACGTGATTACCGTGAGTAATTTTGCGATAGGTACCAAGTCGTGGTTTCCGCCACGTCCAAATCAAGGTACTTAACCCGTTTGTGGTGGTTCAATTACAATGAGAACTCAAAGGATACCTACACAGTATATCACAATGGACAATGAACAAAACAGAGTTGTGTGCACAAAGATGCACTAAAGTATAGCATGTGGTAGCACTTACCCGGGTTATGGGGTATAAGTATGAATTCTTTATCTTTTGTGCTAGCAATGCCTCTATCACGATTTCTCGACCATGTTTATATCATCATCCATTGTTTGCTTTGAGACTATATGTGGGTCGAGGAAACCGATCGATAGTTTCTTCTTTGTCGCCTGTTGCATGTATCTATATATACAAAGGCGGATTATATATATATTGGAGGACATTTATCACTATTAGACTAATGTAGACCGTGATAGCACACACTTACAAGGTCCAAAGATCTTATGAGTGCGGCGCCGATGGCGCCGAGGTTGTAGAGATGGAACAAGTCCGTAAAATCGACCGTGAAGAAGCCCCCACGAGTCGTTGAATAGATGTTCATACTTGAACTTAACGATACTTGTTGTACGCTCACGCCTCGCTTTCCAAATTCTTGGGTGTACCACTTATGTAATTGTTGGCAAGGTATACTATGAAGTTACGCTGCCTTTCGTTAGTAACGGCTCTCCTAGCTTGTATTGTTTAGCCAACTCAAAGCAGATGGATAGTCAACTTGTTCTTGCCGCTTCTTTCTTATTTTTGCCCTTGCCTTTCTTTTTGTTTTGTATGAACCCTTCACGGAGAGGAATGGGCAGAAAGAGGTCAACATTGTGTACATCAAGTGGAGTCTGCTCTCGATCGCCGATTTGGTAGCCAACCGATCGACGGCGATACAATAGGCTAATCGATCGTCATGGTTGTTGCATGACGTAAGGGCGACCAGGAGATGTCGCCGCTAGGCCATTGGATGAATGTGCCAATGGCATCCCCAAGTTTTATGATCTCGCTGCTTACGGCTTCAGAGATCGACAATTTTGAAACTATCAAACACCCCGCCCACATTGACCTTGGTGAAACCCGTGCTATGATGGTACTGCACCATGGTCCCTTTGGGGATGGATACGCCATGCCCCAAGCAGCCGCCGAGGAACGGTGCTATTGCTAATTCTCACTTGAGATTGCACCGCTGGGCCACCTTAATGTCACATACAGATAAGTCCCGCTATGTTCATCTATGTCACTTGGAGGAACGGATGCACAAATGCTTCTTACAAGCGATGGGGGTGACTTATGGACATACTACGGGCTTGTGCAAGATTTCTTTCTTGATTGGTGAGCCTTTCCTCGAGGATTCTTATCCTTTCATGAAATTCTTCTCTCCTCCCTCAACTCTTCTCTCAACTCTCCTCTCAACTTGTCCTCCAAATTCTTTATAAGATTTGACTCATGGCTGACTCTAGTTCTCTTCTTATTTCTGTATATGTGGAAGTCGTCTGGAATCCAGCTTTTCCATGGAACAAAACCCCTTTGCCTCTTGTACGACTGTGGTGTTCCTTGTTTCCCAAGGCTATGGACGGTGCATCTTTCTTTTGTCCGGGAAAAAGAGCCATCACCGATTGTGTACTCAACGCCACCGCAAGATCCGGACAAGTTATTTCACTTATGAAGTCATGGACTAATTACGTAAAATTGGTAGTTCGATTTATATATTACCAGCGCTAAGGCATTTCCTCGCCCACGGGTTTACAAAGGAGACGCTATGCGAGGACGTGGCATCCGACCTCGCTCGCTTCTTAGCCGCCTCTCGCACGTTGATCTGTGATCGGCGGAAATGGCGCGATACCCTCCTCGCCCTCCCCCGCCCCATTGCGCTCTTCCCCGCAGAGCGCAGCGCCGAGTCTGTGGGGGTGAGTGTTCTTGCTTGCAAGGCCTTGTTTGTTTCATCGGACGCATTTAATTCGCTCGTGGTCTTCATCCCAACAAAACGCCCCCACGTGTCCTCATCAATGAACCCATACTTCGAGTATGGAACCAGATCCTTCTTGACGAGTCACTAAAAGCGATGCTTGAAGGTCTTCCATGCCTTTCTCGCCGCTAGCAAAGGCATACCGTCGCACTAGGGGAGCGGATTGTTCGAATGTTGAACGATGAAAGAATTTCCGTTAGCAAGGCATTGCGAGCCTCAATAGTCACCAACCTCCGTGAAGATAGCGTGATCGAACCCGCTCCTTGCTACTATCCCACACATACTCAAATGCATTCGCCGCCTTTTTTGGCTTTCTAGGGCCCCATCATTTGGATCGATCTCGTAATGGTATATCGGTCTGCTGGCCTTTTGTTTGGTCCTCTTGCAGCTGGTCGATTCTTCTTTTGAGGGCACATCATGTCCTTCTGCATTTATGGATTAGAGGACTACATCTTCTTTCAAGTTAAAATAGTTTCAAAGTAACTAAAAGTGAAGAACAAATAAAATCACATTAGAGTGAATGAGTTTGTGGATACCATGGCTTGTTATTAGCCTTTTAAAAGAACTAGCCTAAATGGCTTGTTATTAGCCTTTTAGCAAAAGAAGTTTAACTAGGAGGTTGCCGAACTTAATAAAAATTTCGCAAAGACTTCCCCTAAAACTAGGACATCCACACAAAGAAACAAGGTAAGAATACATATGGATTCAACCATTTGACAGCTAATGTAATAATAGAACGAAGCTCAGATCTCACATATGAACATGTACAAGATTACGAATAAAGCAATTAGCATAAAGCTCATATTGATTGTTTGAATGTTCTCGAGATGTCAAGTTGCCTTAAAAGGCCCTCCTCGCCACAATGGACAAGTAATAGACTAGATTGTGACAACTTTATCTCAATAACAGATTTAATACTTGACAAAGTTAAGTATAAATCTACTCAATTGGTTATCTTATATGCATATTCACTAACTAAGCATATAAAGACAGGTTTGCAATAGAGCTACTCAATTGGTTATCTTATATGCATATTCACTAACTAAGCATATAAAGACAAAGTTATCTTATATGCATATTCACTAACTCACATATGAACATGTACTGGCTACTGCCATCGGGCTCTAAACAACCGTAAAACAAATGACATCATCGCTTAACTAGCTATCGCCATCGGGCTCTAAACAACCACAAAGATGTACAACCACAACCACATTTTAACTAGTTATCGCCATCGGCTCTAAACAACCGTAAAACAAACATCACCACCGAACTCACACTAATCAAATATATATATATGAAAGTGAAATTGATCGCTAAGATTTGTTGTCACAATTAGTCTATTCCATCCCTAAATCATCATCAACATTAAGCCCACACGCAAGGTCCCTAAGCCGCAGACGACCGCCCTTTGCAAGACCGAGAATAATCACGAAAGTGTCCTTAACTCACTAACTAGCAGAGCAACACCGAAAAATAGAGCAAATGGCCAGCAAAGGCCTCCAGACGAGAAACGGCCTCTAGCTCGATGGCTAGTCCCCTGAAATACTCACGTTGAAGCCCGGAGGGAGGACGCCGAGGGCGGGAGGACGCCGAGAGGGGAGGACGCCGAGGCGGGGAGGACGCCGGAGGGGGAGGACGCCGAGGCCGGGACGCCGGGGAGGACGCCGAGGCGGGGAGGACGCCGGGAGGGGAGGACGCCGAGGCCGGGGACGCCGGGAGGGGAGGACGCCGAGGGAGGCCGCCATGAGGCAAAACGCCTCAAAGGTTTAGGGTTTGGCGCCACCGGGAATGAGATCACTGGGAGATATATAGAGGAGAGCACATCACAGACGGTTCTATAATATAACGGTCTGTGATGAGATATCACAGACGGTTCTATAATAGAACAGTCTGTGATGTTTATATATTACAGACGGTTCTATAATAGAACCGTCTGTGATGTTTGTGACATCACGGACGGTTATATAATAGAACCGTCTGTGACAAATAACATCACAGACTGTTATGTTAAAGAACCGTCTATGATATATACTGTTCACTAACATTCACTTGTCGGTTCAGTTCAGTCGACTCTTGTCTGTGCCACTTTGTTGTATCTTCTGGGAAAGTTGTCTTTAACGTAATATAGATCGCATCGTGGTTGAAGTGGAGATTCTAATCCTCAATTCAAACCCTAAAATCTGAGAGCAATCACATACAATTATTTCCATATTGCCAAAGTAGACATGATTCGTTTTGTCATCAATTATGTCTGAATGGCCATCTTTGAATCATGTATTTGGAATCATATTGATATTAACGAATAAATACGTGCTCTTATACTTGCATCTTTTCCATCAATCCAGATGCTTCACAAGCTACTTACAAAGATCATCACAATCATATATACATAATTCAGATGCTTCACAAGCTACTTACAAAGATGATCACAATCATATGTACAAAGCATGATGGGTCGTATCATCTTTACAATAGCATTAATGTAATATTATTACACATGAAAATTAGTAAGCATGATGACAATGCACCCTTCTCATAACTACGCCACCACATGCTTATTCTTTTGTATGAAAATTAGCCCTTCATGATGATCGACGCGGTGTAGCTTGCTTCCTCATGTTGTTCTTCCGGGACCAGATGTCATTTCCGATAGGTGGCAACTCATCAAATTGATTGTACTCTTCCTCATCTACTACATTCTCAACTCCGACAATTCTCCTTTTTCCTCAAGAACTACGTGGCGCTTCTTGTTGGACGGTTCGGTTACATAGAAGACTTGAACAACTTGGTTAGCGAGTACGAATGGTTCGTCTTGGTATCCGACACGTTCGAGGTCCACAGTAGTGATGCCATTCCTGTCGACCTTCACGTGCTGGAGGTGGACCCAACGGCACCAAATAGGGAATCTTGAATAGTACGTAGTCGAGCTCCCATATCTCCTCTATGAACCCATAGTAGGAGCTCCTCGTCAACCAAATGTATTATTGAATGCATCTATGCGACACCATCGCTCGGGTTTGTGCTCTTCATATCCTCGATCTCGTGTAAAATGTGTACCCATTTAAGTCATATCCTTTCCATGTGACAACCGTAAAGTTGGTCCTTTTGCCAACCATGTCACAGTGTCATCCGACGAGCTCCCAAAGATAGGTCGCCCTTCAACCATTTGTTGAACTAAAGGTTATGTTGCCTCGTGATCCAAGACTCTGCCGGCTTTGGATTCTTCTTGCCTTAGCCATTGCTTGTGCTCGACGATATAGGCGGACACTACAGCCATGTGTTGCAAAACCGTGAAATGGGCTCGAGCATAATCAACCGAATCAGGCGTGATTGCTTTCCTTCCGATGGTCCCGATACCCTGGAGCCTCCCCTCATGGCGAGATCGAGGCACACCTATTGGTTCGACCTAGGCCATGTAATCGACGCAGAACTCGACGGCCTCTTCTGTTGCATAACCTTCGACAATGCTACCCTCCGGACGAGATCGATTCCGTACGTAAGACTTGAGAATTCTTATGTACCTCTTTAACGGGTACATGCTACGAGGAACACTGCCCGCATATCTTTATCTCTCACAAGGTGAACAATGAGATGGACCATGATATCGAAAAATGATGGAGGGAAATACATCTCAAGATTACATAGAGTCATCACCACCTCAACTTGCAGAGCATCTAGTCCTTCGGGATCGATGACCTTCTGAGCGATTGTGTTAAAGAAATAACACAGCCTAGTGATTGTCTCACGGACCTTGACCGGCAAAATACTTCTAATTGCGATAGGGAGCATCTGTGTCATCAGCACATGACAATCATGAGACTTCATGCCGATTAATTTCAAATCTTCCAACGAAACAAGTCTCTTCATGTTGGAGGAGTAACCGGACGGAACTTTCACACCATGCAAGCACTGGCACAGTTCAGTTCTTTCGGCCTTTGACAGAGTATAACAAGCGTGTTCCAAGCACGACGGCCTTTATCGCCTCTCTTCGGTGCTAACTCGTGTCTTATGCCCATATCGACCAAGTCAAGCCGCATGCGTTGATACCATCCTTTGTTTTACCGCTAATGTTGAGTAAGAGACCAATCACGCCGTCACGCACATTCTTCTCTCGTGCATGACATCGATGCAAAGGCGAACTTCTAGGTGCTCCCAAAAAGGTAGGTCCCGAATATTGATCTCTTCTTCCACATGCTCTTTTCACGGGTACTTGATTTACGCCCCTTTCCATACGCAACATCCAAATCCTTAACAATGTCATGAACATCTCTCCGCCAAACGCCTTGGAGCTGGACCATTTTCGCTCCTTCCGTCGAAAAGTTCCTTCATCTTGCGATATGGGTGATTCCTCCAAGGAACCTACGGTGACGCATGTACACGGTTTTATGGGAGTGATTCAGCCATAAACTCTCGATCATCTAAGCAAAGGAGTGCAGTGCTTTGGTTCCTTTTGTACTCGCTTGACAGTTAGCAAGGGCGGGGTAATCATTTATGGTGCGTAACAACAAGCAAAGGCAAAGTAAAGTTCTCTCGCTTGTACGCATCCCATACGTGTACCGGTAACCCACAGTGTTTTAGATCTTCCACCAATGGAGCTAGGTACACATCAATATCGCTCCTGTGTTGTTTCGTCCTGGATAAGCACTGCATAACATAATGTACTTCCGCTTCATACACAACCAAGGAGGAAGGTTGTAGATACAGAGATTTACGGCCAAGTGCTATGCCGGCCGCTTCATGTTACCGAAAGGATTCATTCCATCTCAGACTAATCCAAACCTTATATTTCTCGGATCCGCACCGAATTCTTGAAAGCTCCTCCGATGTTTCTCCACCGGATGGAATCAGCAGGTGCCTTAGCATTCCATCATTCTTACGCCTCAAAGTGCCAACGCAACAGCTTTTGCTTTTGGGTTCGCAAACAAACGCTTCAAACGGAGAATTACAGTGCAGATACTATGCCACCTTAGCAGAGCACCTTTTTCACCTCAATGCTCTCGCCATCATCATCCTAATAACTTTACGCTTGTACCGGATGCGCTGCACACCGACATATATGCAAGTTTGTGTACTCTTTGCGGTGACAGATACAATCGCTTGGACATGCATGTATTCTTTCTACTTCCATTCCCAAGGGACAAAGAACCCGCTTGGCTTTGTAGGTGCTTGTCGGCAACTCGCTTCCCTCGGAAGCATGTCCGCCAATAGACGAATAAATGTTGTGAAACTCTTGTCTGACCAACCGCTGCTTGCCTTTAATTTGAGTAGTTGAAGCACGGATGATAACCTTGTGTATTTCAACTTGCACCCTGCGAACAAAGGTTTCTCCGAGTCCTCCATTAAGCCCCGAACTGCCCATATTCCCTCGTCATCAAGGTTTCTTCGCATCGCGTAGCATCCGATCCAAATTGTCATCGCGGTAACCTGTCCTCATCGGAAGCACAATCGATATGATCATCCGACATATCATTGACATCGCCGATTTATATTAACATTACTTGTCGCTTCAGATATTATGCTCTTCGCCATGACCGGTCCAACATGTATAGCCCCTTTGAAACCCCTTCAATCAAGTGTGCTTCGATCTGCTACCGAGTTTCAAACATCTTTAGATTTTCGCAATCAATGCACGGACATGACATGAATTGCACCCCTTATTAAACATATCCTCCTCTCGCAGCTCTTTTGAAAGTGGAGACGCCATTAAGGTACTCAAGACTCAGACGGTTCTCACAGACATCCAAATTCGATCCATCTACGCTACACATGTAACACTTAGTGCTAAATATTATGCACTAGGTGTAGTGCGATGCACACATTCTTAAACTAATTATGCAATTACATACCTTAATTACATCACAAAGAAATAATTAACAAAATTCAAATTAATCTTCAATATAATAATGAAATTAGAACCCATTACTAATCTTAGATCACCAAAAGGCTTGAATTGATCTATAAGCTAGATCTAAACAATCTTTAAATTCTATCCTTAACAAGCTAGCTAGCTACATCATGATCGAATATTATATTATGCAAATAGAACCATTACTAGCTAACCTTATTCATCAAAAACCAACACATGGTTCTACAAGCGAGATCTAAAAAATCATCAAATTCCTTCCTTATCAAGCTAGATGTTGAATGTAATGCAATTAAAACACATTACTAACCAAATATCACAAACAACATATGGATCCAAATACAATTAAGCTAGATCTAACCAAACAATCTTTAAATTAATTCTCTCTAACCAACCTAGATATTGAATTGGATGCATGCAATTAGAGAACTCATAACTAACCTTAGATCACCAAAATCAAATGAATCTAATATCACCCTTCAAATCAATGGCTTTTTTTAAAAATCGCCTCACTTCATGGCCGCCACTTAGGATAGAAACCAAACCCTACAAACAAAGTGGATGGAATGAGGCTCTGTTTTTACGGCCTCAGACGGTTTTATATTACAGTTCCGTCAGAATGACTATCGAGATATTACAGACGGTTGTGTTATATAACCGTCAGGATATCACGCACGGTTTTACTTTAAACCCGCTCGTAATGAGTATCAGAGCAATCACGATTTGTTATATTTTGAAATCGCTCGTGATAGTTATTACATCACGACGGCGTAATATAAAACCGCTCGTGATATTAGCATCGACGGTTTGAGTACATAACCGCTCAGGATGTTCCATATTACAGACGGTTTTTCAAAACCGTCTGTGATCGTGCGTCTGATATAAGCCTCGCTGTAGTAGTGAAAGTTTGGAAATATAACCAACATTAGAAAATTCAGATCATAGGAAGGTCGACGGTGATGAAATACAAAATCAAGTTAAGAAAAGAAGAAGGCTTAGCCAAGAAGTAGAAGTTTGAGTGATGAGGAAACCATGAGGATTTAAGGTCAAATCAGTGTGCCGGATAGGAAGATCCTAAGCAAATGATACTTGAGGAAACCATGATCTAGTATTCGATTCATCCGGAAAGTGTTAAGAGATTCCATGTCAATAGAAAACTTGCACCTAGATATGTAGGACCATTTAAGATCTTAAGCCGCCGAAGAGAGGTTGCGTACCAGTTGGAGTTGCCCCAGTCACTAGCAGGAGTCCATGATGTGTTCCATGTGTCTCAGTTTAAGGAAAATGTCTCAGAGTGCCAGCAGAACAAATGCCGTTAGAAGCTATCAAGTTGCAGGAGGATCTGACTTACAAGGAGCAGCCTATTAAGATTTTGGATACAATGGAGCGCAGGACCAGAAATAAGTCTAGTCGCTTTTGTAGAGTTCAATGGAGTAATCACTCCGAGAATGGAGCAACCTGAGAGCGTGAAGAAATTTGAAAGCAGAATTCCCAAACCTATTCTCTAGTCAGCCTTTAATCTCGGGGTCGAGATTCCGTTAAGGGGGGAGGTTTGTAACATCCCAATTTTCAGCCTTTCTAATTAATTAATATTATGTTATTGCTAAATATGATTTTTGTGAATTTCTGGATTTATTCGGATTTTCTGGAAGTTATTGGAGTTCTTGTGGATTAAAGAATAGTACTTTCTGTCAAAGATTAATTATAAGTATATAAAGATAAAATAAAGTTTTGTCAGAAATAATCTATGTAAGTTCAGAACAAATATTTTTATTATTTTAAATAAATTAATTTATTTTCTCGAACTAATTAAGTTGAGGAAACCATGGAAGCGTATGGCTGCGCTGTGTAGCAGTCAAGCCACGTCGCGTTATTTTGGAAAGGATAGATCGCAGCTGACAGTTTTGGAAAGGGCAGGATAGATCGTAGTATTTCGGAATAAATCGAGTCCGCTCGTTCTAATCGGACGGTTCCGCTCGTCGTTCGCGATGGGGTTTCCAAATCGATGCTGAATTCGTTCCCGCCACGGACTGTTGTTGCCGTCCTTGCGCGCGCGTGGGGAGACTATAAAAGCCGCCCGTACCTGAGGACTCGTCATCCGGAACGTGGCCATCGGTGCGAGCTTCTCGTCGACTCGTAGCTGTCGCCAGGGATCGATCGAAGGAGCGCAGGCGTGTCAACGATCGAAGCATCTCGCGAGGAACAGACGAGCACGCACGCAAGGAAGCGCAGCGGAAGAAAAGAAAAGGCGAAGGAGTACTTCGGTGCTTCTGTTCTCGTGGTGCTACAGTAACCGAAGCTACAGTACACGCGAAAGTATTCTGAATCGGCTCTGGAAACGCAAAGTTGCTAAGAGAAAAGAGAGAGAGATTAGAAGGAAAATTAGAGGAAAACTACAGAGATTAATTGAGGTTGGTTCTTTCATGTATAATTGCTCTCTAGTGTGCATGTTAATTCAATCTAGTTTCTCTTCCATAGTATTAGATCAATTATTCTAGATTGATTTGTTCAGTTATTCTAGATTACGCCACGTTTTGTCCGTACAAGCCAGGGCGGGAAAATTCGGATTTTCTTTATCCAAATAATTCGGAAAGATTTAGAATTCCTAATTCCAGAGTTTAGTATATTTTCACAAAATTTAAATATTATAACTTT
This sequence comes from Guadua angustifolia, assembly GCA_036346375.1. Classification (NCBI taxonomy): domain Eukaryota; kingdom Viridiplantae; phylum Streptophyta; class Magnoliopsida; order Poales; family Poaceae; genus Guadua; species Guadua angustifolia. Next base: position 128,936 of record JAYEVE010001309.1, on the reverse strand, counting down.
TGCATATGAACTCCGATTTGGGTGATTCAAACTCCTAAAAATTTATAAACTCAAGATATATCTAATAGGGTTTTTATTTGAATTTTGAGTTCATTTGCTATTTGTTCTTGGTGTTTATTTGCTATTTGGTTTTGGTTTTATTTGCTTTTCTCTCTCGATTCGCGAGACGCTTGAGTGAACGAGGTGTCGGAAGAAGGATTATTATTTCAAGAGCAATCTTCGAGCAATACCAGGAGCTTAAGCAAAAGTTGTGCTTTGATCATGTTGCACCCATAAACTAGATTGCATGCTATTTTGATTTACTTTATCACTTGTTATTTTATGTGTATAAATGTTCTCAACAATAGTTTGGGATTAGCTATCGTACCCATTGAATTACACCCTACCTTGCTAGTTGTATGCCATGATCCACTTGTCACCCTAGGTTGGTTAACTATAGTTAGTCAAATAGAAAATCAACATGGTTGGGTAGAACGGAATAGAATTGCTTAGCCATGCCACGTCATCACATGCTCATGGGATATTGTTTATTAATCTTGACTAATGGAATATGGAACTATGATGATAATTTGTGGGCCATGTGTGGTCGCACAAAGAGATTGAGTTGTTGTGACAGCGGAGTCACGCAACGATGTTGATTTGTGAAGAGCACATGGTGTTTGGTAATCAACTGGGGTGGGAAAAATGATTTAGATTGAGGCAAGTGGCAAGATTGTTTCTGGTGGGCCAAGACTGGCAATTGGGCGGTCGCATTTGGTTTTTAGTGGGCCAAGAGTGGCAATTGGGCGGTCGCATTTGGTTTTTGGTGGGCCAAGAGTGGCAATTGGGCGGTCGCATTTGGTTTTTGGTTAGTCTTGCCTCGGTCAACTAAGGGTAGTTAATTAAAATAAACAACTGGATGGGATGGCGGGATGCCATGTGGATAATGGAACTTGATTTAGGATGGAGAACTTGGGTTTATTTGAGAATCACTGAATCTATTTACTTGTTATTATTTATTTTACTGTCTTTTCAATCTATGTACTTATGTGTTCTCAAATGTCGCTTATCGCAATGAACCCTTAGCCATTCCTTTGGAATAAGCCCGCATATAGCTATGATAGGATTGCATTCTCATGCACAACTTGTTGAGTACGTGTTGGTGTACTCACCCTTGCCTACAAACATCATCAAGCTTTGAAGAAGGAGTACCATGGAGAGACGAATGTTTAGGTGCGAGCCTTGTCGGTTAGTTCGTGGTATACCGAGGGGTTATCTACGCCTTCATTCCGCCGCAGCTCAATTTGTTATTCAGCCTTATGAGGCATTGCTAAGTAAGTTGACCATAAGGTCATACAACCGCTAATATTTAGTATATTATGTCTTTATCTTATTTACGCTTGTGTATGATTATGATATTCACTAATGTTGAGCTCCGTGTGCACTAGCGTGATTCTCGACTAGTGCAGTATACACAGAGGGTCCGGATTTGCATATTCGGGTCCCGACACTCGGTCGGAGATTTGAGCAAGGGATACCCATGGCGTCGAGTGCCTCAACATATAGGATGTTGAGGCCGCTGCCACCGTCCATGAGCACCTTGGACAAGCGCTTTGGCCCCACGATGGGGGCGACGACCAGCGGATATCTCCCGGGTTGCGGGACATGATCGGGATGGTCGGTCCGATCAAAGGTGATCGGGGTCTCCGACCACCGGAGGTACTTAGGCACGGCGGGAGCCACCGTGTGGACCTCGCGGAAGGCGAGCTTGAGCTGCCGTTTGTCTGCATAGCTCGCCGGTCCGCCAAAGATCATGAGGCAGCGGTCGGGTTCAGGGAACTCGGCGTCCGCCTCCTTTTCCCCGGCATCTGGTGCCGGGTCCCGCTTCTTCCCCTTGCCCCGCGGTGACGTGGGGGTTCCGGAGAGGAAGCGCTTCAGGACTTCGCAGTCCCGGTACTTGTGCTTGACGGGGTACCCGTGATGCAGACACGGGCTATCCATCGCTTTCGGCGGTCGTGGTCGGTGCTGCCACTTTGTTGCTTAGCAAAGCGGTCGGCAATGCGACCACATGGCCTTCGTGGCCTTGCTTCCCCTTCCACTTCCGCTTGTCGGAGCGGTCGGAGGGGCGCGGCCGGGCGTACTCTCGCTGGCCTTCCCTTTGTCGAAGATGGCCCCACGCCTCTTTGCCGGGCGTGGTTGGCGATGTCGAGGAGCTCATTGGTGGTTTTGGGCTTGACGCAGCCCAGCTTGTGCAACAGGGCTCGGCACGTGGTGCCATATATGAACGCCCCGACGACATTGGCGTCGCTGATGTTGGGGAGGTCATTGCATTGCTGGGAGAAATGTCGAATGTAGTCCCGGAGAGTCTCCCCGCCTAGCGGTTTGCAGCTCTTGAGTCCCAGAATTCCCGAGTATGCTTAGGTGCCACGAAATTGCCGACGAAGAGATTCTTCAGGTCGGCCCAGTTCCTGATGGATTTCGTGGGCAAGTACTCGAGCCAGGCTTGAGCAGAGTCCGCGAGGTAGATGGGGAGGTACTGGATGATGAAGAGATCATCGGTAGCTCCCCCCGCCCGGCACGCGAGCCGGTAATCTTCTAACTAGACGCTGGGGTTTGTTGCCCTAGCGTACATGGTTATGTTGACAGGCGCCCGGAACCGTGCAGGGAAATCCGCGTTGTGGATTTCCCGGCAGAATGCCCACGGCCCTGGGCCATCCGGGCTCGGGCTGTGGTCGTGGCGCCGACCGCTGTCCGCAACCCGCGACTGGGCCGCTTCGGCTATTGCTCTTCTCTGTGCCTCGAGAGTGGCGCAGACGTCGGGGTTGTTGCCCAGGCGCTGGTGCATCGGAGTGCGCGAGGCCTAGGGCCGCTCAAGCAGCGACGTCGTCTTCGACGGGCTCTGCCTGGTATGGCTCAGACGGCTCGAAGAGGCGCCCGAGTGGTGGGAGCCGGAGCCCTGCGCGTGCGGCATGGTAGCACGCTCCACCAGCCCCCGGAGGTTCTGGTACTGAGCCTTCGCCTCCTGGTCCTCGGGCTCGGGGATGCCGCGGAGCAGCATTGCTGCTGTGGCGACATTCTCGCCGGGCGTGGGGAAGAACCAAGACCGCCGGACCCTCGGCGATTGATGATGTACTGATGTGCGTAGTACGCGCCGCCAGGCACGAGTGGGGGCTCGGGCTGACTCTGCTCCAGGTCGGCCTGGAGTTTGTCGAGCTCGACCTTTCGAGCCTTCAGCTCGTCGCGCTCTTGCTGGAGCTTAACGCGGCGAGCCTGGAGGCATTCGGCGTGCCCACACTGGTACTCTGCCTCCTAAGCTTCGGTGCGCCGAGCGAGAGTCCCTGGGCTTCAGAGGTTGCGGCGCTTGCCACACCCGCCATGTTACTGTCGCGAGTCACGAACCTCCTGCAACGCGCCCGCGGTCTGAAGCTGGAATCGTGGTGGAGAATCTTCCGGCAAGTCGTGATGAGGCCGGCCTATAGCCGTCATCGCCACGAGCCGCGAGTTCTGGGCGCGACGCCGCCGCTTGAGCTCGAGCCTTGCCGCCAGAGATGGCGCAGCGCCGACGAACTCGGCGTCGGGGTCCGCGAGGGGCCTCAAGCCGAGGTTGCCAAGGGTGTTGGCGACGTAGTCCAGGCTCCCAGCGGATGCCTGGTCTTGAGAGGGGGCAGGGACAAGCACGACCTCTCCCGCCGAAGTGGCGACGAAGTCGAGGGCGCCGAAGTGGATCCAGCTCCTCGACGCTAATGCGCCGTCGCGGGTGAAGGAAGCCATCAAGGAGGTGGATGGGAATCCGGAGATCACGACGATGACGCGCGAGGCCCCTACCTGGCGCGCCAACTGTCGGTATTTCGTAAAACGGCAAGTAAATTTGTAAGTTAAGGGGCCGCGCGCTCCCTCTCCTTGAATGGTTGACTCTGGGAGCCCAAGATGTATACTGGTTCGGGCTGAAAGTCCCTACTTCCAGTTCGTGTGGTGGTTGTATTGATCTGGGGCGCAGTGGACAGCGTGGTGTACAAGCGAGGGCTAAGGCCTGGCCTTGAGTGCTCGTCCAAGTGGGAGAGCTCGGAAAAAACTAAGGGCTCAGAGCTGTAGGAGCGTCCGAGCTATGTGTGCCAAAGTCCGTTCGTTTATGCTTGTGTGATCGATCGATCCCTTTCCCTGAGGGTCCTACCCCCTTTATATAGGCGAAGAGGGCAGGTTACACGGGAGTTTGGAGAAAAAGGATAGGGTGTCCTACGCTAAGGAGTCCTAGTCTTCGGTCCTGGTCTTCGGTCTTGGTGATCGACAGGTTCCTGTTCGTCCCACGCCTAGGTTGGTAGACACCGAAGCGGCGTTCGTCGGGAAGGCGCACGCCTCTGTGGCACTGCCGATGTTGACACCGCCACGCCAGGTTTCTAGCGCTCTCGGGACGGAGCGCGTCTCTCCACAGGCATGACGGGTGAAGGGACTAGCGCTTGACTTTGGCGCCTCGCCACCTTGGGAAGGAGCCACCTACCCCAGCGGGCTGCAGTGTCCACGGGCAGTGGCGACTTTAGGTCGACTGCTGACGCTTTGACCTGTGGCGGAGGTCGCTGGTCGGAGCTCGGGCGCCTGACCAAGCCGTGTCGAGCTCGTGGGGCGCCTGACTTGAGGCCGAGTCGAGTCTGGGGCGCCCACCGAGGCCAGTCGGACCGCCTTTGGCCTGGCTTTGGTCGGGATGAGTGCCTTCGTGGCCCAAATGATGCGTTCGGTCGAGTGGGCCTAAGACGCCCATTTGGTGTTCCTCTTTGGGGTATCCCGGTATGAGTATTCACAATATTTATTTCTGCATTATCTCGCTCAATGTTTGCATTCTTGTTGATGGGCCATTGATGGCATTGTTTCATAACTTCACCACGTATAGCGGCTAGCTTGCAGAACGAGCCTAACGAGCCAACGAGCCGCTTCGGGCTCGGCTCGTTGGCTGAGCGAGCTAAGTAGTAGGCTCGGGCTCGGCTCATTATTGTATCAAGCCGAGCCGAGTCAAGATAGAGCCGAAATGAGCCGCAAGTCTCGAGCTTAATTTCCATCCCTAGGTGGAATGTGCACAAAGTCTTGTCAATCTTTTCAACTTCTGTGATCTTTTGGTCAGAAAATGCTAGTTTTGCAACAATCTTGTACATGGCAGAGTTGTACACTGCCACTGACTTGAAATCTTGGAAACGTAGGAGGGTCCATTCCCGTTGTGCTTCTGGCAATAGAACAGATCTTTGCTGGTTATATCGTTCCTTCAGGGAATTCCATAGAACCAGCAGGTCCTCTTTCATCAAATATTCAGCTTTCAGGTCCGCATGGAGATGGTGCCTCAGGATGTGCAAAGCTGCGCATTTAGCAGCTTCAGGAAGAGCAGGAATGCCAGCTTCAGGAAGAGCAGGAGTGCCAACTTCAGGCTGGAAATTTCTGTTCTAAGGGATCGGACTGTCAAGTTGATCTTAGCATCCATTGCCCAAGTGAGATAATTGTTGCCATTCAGGGCAAGGTCAGCAAATTCTTTCTTTACGATGTCTGATATACCTGTATGCAAACAAAACAGGGATTTTATTTCAGGTAAAATATTATTTTGCATGCTTATTATTGAATCAATGAAGTCTGGTCTATATCTATTTAGAAGATAATTATCACAATTTTTTCAGAATTTTCCTAGCATTTTTCATAATTTTCTATTAATTATAAGTAATTTTCAGATTTACCAATTAACAGAAAAATAAAGTTCAACATGAAATAAACATGGAATAATACTAAGAAAATTAATCTTGAGACGTTAAACTCATATTATGCAATCTAGAAATTTTTAGAATTTTTTTACCATTTCTCATGATTTTATGTTAATTAGCAAGTAATTTTCAAAATTGCTGAATAACAGGAAATAATATGTCCAGCACATATAAACATGAAAAACATGCTAAGAAAATTAATCTAGCAACATGGAACAGAGCAATGGGACATACATATTTTTCCATAATTTTCTAGCATATTCTGTTAATTACTAAGCAATTTTCAGAATTACCAATTAACAGAAAATAATATTCTATGTATATTAAACATGTCATGTAGCTAGAAAATAAAACTAGAGTGTGGAACTTCCAAAGTGTGCTATTTTATCAAAATTTACGAAAAACCATGTACATAGAAAATCAATTTCTAGTATTTGTCATCATTTTTAAGCTAATTCCGAAACTTTTTTTTTTTTAACAGCAAGCCGTGTAGCCTGCCTTGTGAACATAGCGTGGCCAATTAGCGTCCCACGAGGCCTACCACGGCCATTGACGTGGGTGGCTAGGGTTTGAAAACTCTACCCGCCACTTGCTCTAATCCTCCTACATCAGCCGAAATTGGTGCAGCCTCTAGGTGCTTTGGGCGCATGGCCCTCAAGGTCATCGCCACTACCGGTCTGCACGGCTACGAGAAGCGGAGCCCCTTTCCTCGCCGAAGGCTGCGTACAACATCATGGGCGTGGAGGCGAGGCTTCAGGCGCCGCCACCCGTGCCTCAGATGACAGGTGTGTTGAAGAATTAGACAGTTTTCAGATTAAATTTCGAATATAAATCATGAACATTATCACAGAAACTAGCATGTATCTCTCTAACATACTAGATAACACGAACATCATGATCATCTTGATAAACATGATTAACTACGAGATTAGGACAGATCGAACGTACTGAGTAGAAGAAGATGCAGACGACGTAGCTGGTGCAGTTGCGGTGTTGATGTGGTCGACGTTGGTGATGGCGCGTCGCAGGAGCCGCTGGCTACGACGTCCAGCAGCAGGAATAGGAAGACGAGCCGTGGTGAAGATCTTGAGCAGTCGCGCGAAGCGCTTCCCAAAAACCTTATTCGCCCTTTCCCGGTGCAGGATCTCGAAAACGAAGGGTTCCGGAGACCTGCTCTCCCGATCGCTGATGCACGTCGGCGCTCGGGATGGAGAAGGATACGATGGCGACGCAGCAGCGAGAGGTGGCAAAACCCTAACTCAATGTGTTCTATTCTACTACACGGGTGGCAGGACGCATTATATATAGGGATAGCCTGGTAACCGTGACCGAACGTGACTCGAAGACGTGCCACGAACGGACTCGGTTACAGTATCCTTATCTCATACTACAACTGCCACGATTCCGAGTAGCAAAAGAAAAAAACTGCAAAAGGAAACAGCGCCTTCGCTAGCTATTGGACTCGATTTCGCTGCACCATTCACGCGCATGTCGCGTACACGTGCCGCCTGGCCTGGCCTGGCGAGGCGAGCGAGCGCGCGCGTGTGTTTCTCTTCTTCTCCCTTGTCATGCTTCTAGGAAGGTGGAGAGAACTCTCCCTTATAAGTTGGTCATCCTCCACCTCCACAAGCAATATGGGACTAATGTTTGCATACATGCCTCCTCATGAGTGGGCCTTTGAAATTTTCTAGAATTTATTTGTCTCAATTAAGTGGGCTTGGCCCAAATGCCCAAATAATCCAACAATCCCCCACCAGATCTCAAAGTCCATTTAAAGCTTTGCCAATACTCACTACTGTTTAATATACCAGCATTTCAGTAGAGACTGTTAAGTTGAACTTCTGCCTAGAGCTCCAAGCTACACCCATCCACAACTTGAACAATGGACTACGTCTTGAATTGCATGTTTTGTGTGAACAGGTTTCACTCAAAGTCATAACTGATACCTAGCTGCCAGTAGCCTTCTCCGCAGATGGAGCATATGAGTCGTACTCCATGGTCTCTTCATGAGCTTACTAGAGATCACCCGAGTCTCATAGACTTTGACTTTAGACAGTCGGGCTCATATAGGTGTGTTCTTTCAAGAATGCTCTGTAGGACAGCATCTTTGCTAGTTAAAGCCAATAGAAACACATTAAGGCATATCACCATCCTGCCTTACAGTCTTTTGAGAGTATTGCATCTTCACTTAGAGAGGATAATAGATTACTCTCCTCAGTTCGCCAATAGCTTGTTTTACCCAGGACCTAATTCACGGGATCTCCGATCACAAAGGCTGGGTTACCACTATGGCAACTTATATGGGTCTCATACCCATCTCTCTCGATGCACCTTCTATCACATTCCGTGATAATCCCTTGGTAAAGGGATCTGCCAGGTTTTTGTCTGTTTGTATATAAGTCACACTTATTACTCCGGAGTTTTTCAATTTCCTGACAGACTTCAGTCGTCTTTTAACGTGTGTTGATGACTTCGCATTATCCTTAGCATTGTTCACTTTAGCAATCACAGATTGATTGTCATAGTTCATAAGGATAGCCGGTATTGGTTTTTCAACCACCGGCAAGTCCATCAAGAGCTCACGCAGCCAATCTGCCTCTACAGTGGCTGTATCTAAAGCAGTGAGCTCCGCCTCCATGGTTGACCTTGTCAAAATGGTCTGTTTGCAGGACCTCTATGACACTGCACCACCACCAATGGTAAACACATATCCACTAGTGGCATAGAGCTCATCTACATCAGAAATCCAGTTCGAGTCACTATATCCCTCAAGCACTACAGGGTGCCCTGAATAGTGAATTGCATAACTCATAGTACCTTTCAAATAGCGCATTATCCTTTCAAGTGCATGCCAATGATCATAACCCAGGTTTGACATGAACCTACTCAATTTGCTCACAGCAAATGATATATCAGGTCTCGTTGCACCTGCAAGGTACATGAGCGAACCGATAATCTGAGAATATCTCAATTGGTTTAAACCAATTTTCTTATTATTTCTCAGTGTCACACTGGGATCATAAGGAGTGGGAGAGGACTTGTTGTCCATAAAACCAAACCGGCTCAAGACCTTCTCCACATAGTGGGATTGCGAAAGAGTAATCCCACTCTCATCCTTAATAAGCTTGATGTTCAATTACATCGACTTTCTCCCGAGATCTTTCATATCAAATTTCTCCGATGAAAAGACTTGACCTCATTGATCACATCAATATTTGTGCCAAAAATCAAGATATCGTCCACATAAAGGCACAATATAACTTCTTCACCCCCACCATAGTGATAGTATACACATCTATCGGCCTCATTAATGACAAAGTTCGCAGAGGTCAAAGTGGTGTCGAACTTCTCATGCCATTGCTTAGGTGCTTGTTTCGTGCCATACAAAGATTTCAATAATTTACACACCTTGCTCTCTTGACTCTTTACTACATACCCATCAGTCGCTCCATGTAGATTTCCTCATCTAGCTCTCCATTAAGGAAAGCTGTCTTCACGCCCATCCGATGAACGAGAAGACCATACGAGGCAACCAGGAAAGTAATACTTAATGGTGGTCATTCTAGCAACAGTGAATAAGTATCAAAGAAATCTTCGCCTTCTTTTTGGGTGTAACCCTTAGCCACAAGCCGAGCCTTATACTTCTCAATAGTACCATCAGGCCTAAGCTTCTTCTTGAACACCCATTTACAACCCACAGGTTTGCAACCATAGGGCCTTTCAGTTACCTCCCAAGTCCCATTGGCGAGAATCGAGTCCATCTCATTCTCGACAGCTTTTTCCAATTATGTGCATCCGGAGATGCATATGCCTCGCAATGGACGGGGAGTATCATCCACGAGGTACACAATGAAATCATTGCCAAAGGATTTTTCAATCCTCTGTCTCTTGCTCTTTTAGGAGCTTCATTGTCAACCTCCTCTAGGATTTTATCGTGGTTGCTCGTAAGACTCAATAGGTGTAATAGTCTCGGAATTATCTCGTAAGAAAATCTAGAAGTGCTATGCATATCTTTCATCGAAACATATTCTCAAAAATGTAGCATCACGAGACTCTATAATAGTATCAACATACATATCGTGCACATCGATTTAACTACTAAAAATCTATAGCGATGCTCACGAGCATATCCCGTAAAGACACAATCCACAGTCTTAGGCCCGAGCTTACGCTTTTTGTTAATTGGTACATTTACTTTCGCCAAGCATCCCCATGTGCGCAAGTAAGAAAGTGATGGTTTTCTTCCAACCCACTTTTCGTAAGGGGTCTTCTCCATGTTTCTGTTAGGAATTCTATTCAGGACATGACATGAAGTCAACACAGCCTCCACCCACCATGCCTTAGATAAGCCAGTAGTGTCTAACATGGCGTTCACCAAGTCGATCAACAATAGCGGTTTTTCCTCTTGGCAATCCCGCTTGATTCGAGGCGAGTAGGGAGGTGTCCTCTCATGAATAATACCATGTTCCGCATGTAAATCATCAAAGATTTTGGGAAAAATTCACCACCACGATCCGACCTAAGACGCTTGATCTTTCTCTCTAGTTGATTTTCAACTTCACTTTATAGATTTTAAAGTAGTCTAGCTGCCTCGTCCTTAGTTTTCAACAAGTAAACATAGCAAAATCTAGTTGCATCATCAATCAATGTCATGAAATATCTCTTTCCACCCTTTGTCAACACACCATTCATCTCGCATGATCGTAATGTATGAGTTCTAGAGGTGCCAAGTTCCTCTCCTCAGCCGCTTTGTGAGGCTTTCGAGGTTGCTTCGATTGCACACAACTATGGCACTTAGAACCTTTGGCAATAGTGAAATTCGAAATTAAACTCATGCTGGAAAGCCGATTCATAAGACTAAAATTAATGTGGCATAAACGAGAGTGCCAAGTAATCGTGATCATCATTAACACTACCACGATATGGTTCACAGACTTATTATTGAAATCTGAAAGGAAAAGCGGAACAAGCCTCCGTGACTCATAGCCTTTACCAATAAATAGTTCATGCTTCGACACAACTACTTTATTGGACTCTAACACTACCTTAAACCCATCTCTGCATAGAAGGGAGCCACTAACGAGATTCTTGTTGATAGAAGGGACATGCTGCACGCTCGGTACCAGACGATCTTTCCCGGTGAACTTCAGATCCATCGTGCGGTGCCATGAATAGAAGCATGTGACCCATTCCCCATCAGGACGGAGGAATTCGAATAGCCCGATAAGAAGAGAACATATTAATGTCGAAACACACATGAACATTAGCACCAGATTAATCCACTAACCGAAGATCAAATATCGAGAATACGTAGGTAAATTACCATACCCTGCGTCTCCAGCATTGCTAGCGGTCACCGTGTTGACAGCCTTGGACACCTATCCATTGTTGGCCTTTTTCCCTCGACGGTCTGCACGATCAGGGCATTCCTTGGAAAAGTGCCCGACCTCACCACATGTGAAGCGAGGCACCACTTTGTTCATCTTCTTCTTCTTGAAGTTGGTAGTCTTGTTAGGCTTGTTTTTCCCTTTGTTCTTGCCGTAGTTCTTCTGAACCATGTTGGCGCTGGACTGGCCCTCGGCTCCTTTACCATTGAAGTCCTTAGCCCGAGCCTTCTCTTCAACATCAAGGGACGCTATAAGATTTTTGACTGATATCTTTGTCCTCGTATGTTTTAGAGTAGTGCCGAAACTCCTCCACGAAGGAGGGAGTTTTGCAATGATGCAACCGGCCACAAAAGGATCGTAAAACACATTCCAGAGTTTGAGTTCCTTGACAATGCATCAGATCTCATGGGCTTGCTCTACAACAGAGCGATTATCGGCCATCTTTTAGTCACGAAAATTCTCCATGACATACGCTTCATCGCCGCGATCCGATGCAATCAACTTGGCATTCAAGTATCCCACAAAGACCTTCACGCCTTTTATGTGCATGTACACATCACACGACGGTCGACAAGAACGCTAAGAATGCATCCCACGAAGAGAGTATTGGCATCCGTGAAACTCTTCTCTGCTTCGGCAGAGAGATCACCTTCAGCTTGCCATTACTAACCCGTAATACATTCATAGTCAGAAGCAAGAGCATGACCTTGACTTGCCACCTCTTAAAGTGCACACCAGAGAATTTCTTTGGCCTCAGTGCGTCGGCAAAGCCAGCCATTGTTAATCCAGAAAAATGTCTACAATAAGGTTTTTGGATTGTTGAAGAATTAGACAGTTTCCAGATTAAATTCTGAATATAAATCATGAACAGCATCACAGAAACTTGTATGTATCTCTCTAACATACTAGATAACACGAACATCATGATCATCTTGATAAACATGATTAACCACGAGATTAGGACAGATCGAACGTACTGAGTAAAAGAAGATGCAGACGACGTAGCTGGTGCAGTTGCGGTGTTGATGTGGTCAACGTTGGTGATGGCGCGTCGCAGGAGCTGCTGGCTACGACGTCCAGCAGCAGGAACAGGAAGACGAGCCGTGGTGAAGATCTTGAGCAGTCACGCGAAGCACTTCCCAAAAACCTTATTCGCCCTCTCCCGGTGCAGGATTTCAAAGACGAAGGGTTCCGGAGATCTGCTCTCTCGATCGTTGATGCACGTTGGCGCTCGGGATGGAGAAGGGTACGATGGCGGCGCAGCAGCGAGAGGTGGCAAAACCCTAACTCAGTGTGTTCTATTCTACTACACGGGTGGCAGGATGTAGTATATATAGGGATAGCCTGGTAACCGTGACCGAACGTGACTCGAAGATGTGCCACAAACGGACTCGGTTACAGTATCCTTATCTCATACTACAACTGCCACGATTCCGAGTAGCAAAAGAAAAAAACTGCAAAAGGAAACAGCACCTCCGCTAGCCATTGAACTCGATTTCGCTGCACCGTTCACGCCAAGATAAACAAGCGACAGACGCCAAGGGCGTGGCGTGGCGGGCGAGGCGAGCAAGGCGCTGTGTTTCTCTTCTTCTCCCTTGTCATGCTTCTAGGAAGGTGGAGAGAACTCTCCCTTATAAGTTGGTCATCCTCCACCTCCACAAGCAATATGGGACTAATGTTTGTACACATGCCTCCTCATGGGTGGGCCTTTGAGATTTTCTAGGATTTATTCATCTCAATTAAGTGGGCTTCGCCCAAATGCCCAAATAATCCAACAAGGTGAAGACACGGCTTTGGACGCCACCAGAGGGGTTGCGAGCTCCGCCGGTCGGGTGTGTGCCTTGGCCCACTTCACCGCCAACATAGCAGGCAGCACCGGCGCTGACACCTTCGTTCGATACGGATATAGCTGTGTGCACCGTCGGCCTTACTCCGCCATCACTGCTCGGATGGTGTCGCAGGGTCAAGCATGAGTGCCGCTGTCCTCGGTGCTTCAAGCACCGCCTCACGAGGCGTCTCGGCTTTCTGCCGCGGTCTTCGCGTGATGCGGGTGCGAACGTCGGTCACCATCACCGCGGGTAACGGTGCCACGGGCTCAACCAGCTGCCGCTGCTGTTAGCTTGCGCCGTCGACGCCGGGGACATAGGCCGCGGGCGCAACGCTTCAGGCGCCGGCGTGGAAGATGCAGCCATGAATGGTGACTCTTTACACACGGTAGCCAAGGGGTGTGCCGCTGCTTACGCAGGGCGAGATCACCGTCGCTTCTCGTTGGTGGCTTCATGTCGGTGACTACAGCGCACGGCTTCAGGCCGATGAGCTACGGGCGTTGCGGTCGAGATCAGATTAATTTTTTTCTAATAGTTGATGAACAGTAACACGTGCATCTTCTGCTAGTGATGGGTCTATGTAATTAATCTGCGAAGAGATATGATGATTTGCAGGATCAAAGTTTGTGTAGAAGCACTTACGTAGGGCTTGCGGTAGTGTAGATCGCATATCGTAGGATGAATTTGATGTTGTAGGATCGAAATATACTAATCTAGCAATCAGAGCGGGGTGAATGATTGCGCGGAAACTAAAATTAAATTTTTATGATTTTTGAAACACCCCAAACAAACTCAGATCGCTTAATTTGTATTTAACAAGAACCTTATTGCGCCGGACCAAATTTTTACTTGTACGCCGGACCAAATTTTCACATGTACGCCGGACCAAACTTCGGTTCGGACAGAGAGTTTCGCGTGTACGCCGGACCAAACGAGACAGACTGACACACGTTCATTAAAACTGAGATTCCCGAAGATCTAACCGTTGGATTGATGTGAAATTTTAACTGTAGAAACTAGATTCAATTCCGAAGCTAAAAAAAATGAATCAACTCGATCGAATGTATGGATCTAGAGATATTACCTTCACAAGATGATACTTTTGTGATTGTCCGAACTCCGTGATGCGTTCCCTTGTGCAACAGACCAAACTTCAGAACTTCAATTATGACAGACCAAACTCCAGAGAAAATGCCAACTATGCTGGACCAAATGAAAATCTCTTACGCCAGACCAAAACTGATCAGGCTTGGTTGCCTCAAGAAAACATCTAGTCAACAAAACCTTTGGCTAATAGAAAAACAACTAGCACCTCAGATCCTGGTCACATATGCATGCACGACAAACAGCAAAGGGCAATCAAACTTCTAGTCGCAACTTAATCCACCGCCTAGACTTTGTCTTCGCGCCGTTGAAGATAGCAGATGCGTAAAACAAAATGATTGAGTGTCATAGAACCAAGACACCAGGGACGAAAGAAAGATTTTTTCTTTTTGTCTAATAATAGTACTCCAAACAAAAGAGTATAAACCCTAAAACCTGAACGCTAAAAATAAACAGGAGACACTTCCCCTTATTTATACTAAACAAACATAAAGAGATTGAATACAACTCCACTTCCAACATGGAAAGAGTCTGTATACATCTCAATCTGGCCCAACATGGCCAAAAACAACTCTTGCACGTATATACAGCCCACATGCTGTAATTACGTGACTAACCAGCCTTCATGTACATGTTCTCTAGCCCGAACGTCCCGCATGACCTCCTTGACCACCAAGACCTCGATTCCTCCCCGAATCTAGTCCCGAACCTCAGTTCCTCCATGAACCTAGTTCCGGTCCCGTCATCGACCACGTTCGCCCTCGACCAATACCTGCACATGAATAAACAAGAAACAATTCCGAACACAAGTCCACGACTTGACTCAATGTCAATCCATGCAACCACTCACACGAGCGCATTGCATCAAGCAAAACCATCATCATGGTCAATCCATACAACCACTCACACGAGCTCGTTGCATCAAGCAAAACCATCATCATGCTATCACAAGCATATCAAATAATCATTTGAAACAGCATATGCACAAATACCACATATGCCATAATCACAATCACTTTGCAATGCCAATTTCATTACTCAGTCAATTTTTCAGCACGTGATTTCACAGATGCAGTGTCGATTGTCGCAGGCAAAGGATCACCAATCAGCCACGGTAGAGCTTTGTGCTGATAACGTGTTGTAAAACGTAGTCATTCACCCGTGATCAATCACAAAAATCGTCATCGCAATCACAAGAGTAAGAACAAAAGGGCACACAATATAGGGTGGAATTCTCTCTCGCTTTATTAGGCCATGTTTGGATCCCTGAGCTAATTGTTAGCTTGCTAAAAAATTAACCCTAGTCTATCCAAACAGGAAGACTAATAGGTGGGCTAAATTTTAGCCAACCTCTCAGCTAACAATTAGTCCATTAGTTGGTGGGTGGGAGCTAATTTGGGCTAATAGCAGGTAACACGCTAGGAAAAGTCTAAAATACCCCCGTGCTGGCCTTATCCTCACTTTTATGAGGAGCAGATATGACTTTTCTAAGAAATTAGCAATGTATCCAAACAGTTCTGGGCAAATTTTAGATGGGCTAATTATTAGCTGGCTAACAATTAACTCTAACCATTAGCCAGTTAACAATTAGCTTTAGCCCATCCAAACATGATCTTAGATTGATTGAATACAAGAGGGAACACCTAATATATATAGAAAAGAGAGAGAGAGGGGTTTGGATTTACTCACATAAATAAGAGATAGAGTTCTAACTGAATACGGTTAACTTTCTTTATCTCATAACAGTTTGGACCAAGCCTGTCGTATTTCCAACTCTCCAAATCACACGTATCCAAGAGTACCCTAAGGGCGTCTCTAATGTATTCAATCGGTTTAGGTTCAAAACTTGCCACCTAAGCATCCACAAGAGTCAACATTATTTGCTCGATTGTATTGAACTGGTTACTCTCTTTTAGATGGGACCCACATCATATTAAAAATCCGAAAACACTCATCTCTCTCCCAACATAACTGATCTGACCCCAAGGTGATGAGTTAATGCAATCACCACATGGGATATTATTATTTATTTGATTAGCCCGCATCATAACTTTGAGTCGGTCCATCAAAACTTTTTGTTAGTATCGACATGTCCATTGTATCGAGTCGACTTCAATCCTCCAAAAACTGACCTTTGAATCGGCTAAACATAGGGAAGGCAGTTTTGATCCGACAAGGATATATATGAGTATCATCTAAGTTTATAGGTTTTTAGGTTTAAGTATCCGATGAAGTTATAGGATGGACGTGGGTATCAATTTGTACCCATAAGTATCCAATAAGTATTCTATGAAATGTGGGTCCTACTTTTTAGAGACATATGTAATCCCATTAAGTTACATCAATCAGTACTCATTGGATTCGAGTACTCATATTTAGTTATATCATTGGGCACCCAATGGGTATCCTAGGTGCTCATATTTAATTACATTAAACTATCCATGGGTACCTATCGGATTCGGGTATTGGTACAATTCTATACCTGAAAAGACTAACGGGTTCGAGCGGGTGACACAATTTCAGATTCGAGTGGGCGACAATCGTACATGGAGATACCCACTCGATTGCTATCCCTAGCTAAATCGTAACATTGCAGATGGCCTAAAGGGCCTAAACCAAGAAATTGCATGAACCCCAGTAAGGTTCCAAAAACTGGTGAAATTTCAGAATTTCTCATCGAGATCTCAGATTTCGGCCGGAGACGAGATGCAAAATCCCGGTTAGATAAATTTTTTTAAAATACTATAGCAATTTCAAAATTTTCAGGATTTTTGATCGGATTTTGACTATTAAGGACTGGATTTGGGTTAATAACGTTAAGAATGTCATCTTCTACGAAAATTTGTTGAAAAACTGAATTTTTAAGATATTTTATAAAAATAGTAGAAATATTTTTAGATTTTTATAAAACTATGCAAGCTTGATCACACTCTCAAAAATTTATGGTACCATATTTAGCATCCTGAAATCATACAAATTTTTTTAAAAAGAATTGAGCTTCATTTGTTATATTTAAAAATTCAAAAACAGAATGAACATAACTGAGATAGTAATAGTGTCAAAATTTTATAAATTCACTTGAGTGTGATTACGATCCAAAATTTTTAAGAGAGCTTAATAATTTCCTCATAACCCTTTTATATAAGTTTTAAAAATTGAAAATGCGTTTTGGTTGCTTAATCAAATCTATAGAATCAATACATGTAGCACTGTAAGACTTTTATCAGGACAGCAGCACTGTCACAATTTTTGAAAATTTCTTAAGCTTGGTTATCTACTAAAAATTTTATGCGAATATTAGTGATGCGTTAGTACCATCTACAAAAAATTTCAAAATAATCTAACGTGATTTGAACCATTTTTCATTCTGTTGAATTTTGCCAGTCAGCCTTTAGTAGCATTGTCTAATTTTTAAAAATTATTTATCTAAAAATTTTATAGAAACATTATGGATGTTTCAGGCCTATCAAAATTTTTTTATAAATTTTATAACGGGGTTTGCACCATTTTCCATTTAGTTGAAATTTACCGGTTAGCCTAGCTTTTATCTAGACGGTAGCACTCTCAGAATTTTTAAAAATTACTCAAGCTTGATCATGAGTTGAAATTTTTGTGAGAAAATTAGTAATATGTTAGGACCCTCCACAAAAAATTTCAAAATATTTTAACATCTTTTTGACTGTTTTTCTCAGTTTAATTTCAATGAGATTTTAGCAATTTCGCCAAAATATGGTTCAAAAATTCTGTATTTCAAATTTTTTTTTGAATTTTGGCCAAATTTCATCAAAAATACCAAGATTTTGCCAAATTTTAGATTTGTACCGGCTCCGAGATGAGATCCGAAAACGAAATTTGAAACCTTGGACCCCAATATCGCTGGCCCAAACTTTATACTAATGCCCATAACAACTACAACAAGTGTTCACCTAGACGATTGGTGCTTGTGAGCGGTAGACCAATGCCTAACGCCTAATCACTGATTAGATGAGCTAGGTGATTGCCTAGAGGGGATAAATAAGCTAGAAAGGCTCGACAGAACAGTGCTCCTGACTTCCGTTGGACCTGGCCCTCGCTGGTAGGAATCACCAATATTGTCGGCAAGCAAGTATCAGAAATGTGTTATCAATGGGCTGTCAAATCTATCAACAATGAAAATTCACAATCCAATTGTCTTCCACATATTGTTGCCTCTACTGCGGGGCACATTTTGTCAGGTGTATGCTTTACCTATCCTATCCATGAGAATTAGGGTGTGTTTAGTTAGGTGTACGAGGATGAATGGGATAGAATGATACATGATGGATGGGATAATCTGTGAGACCCCATTCTGATGAACAGGAACCTCCATGTGATTACTGTGCTATTCCCTGGATCAGTAGCTAGCACTCACATGTTTACAACAATTGGAAATCATAACCATACAATACAATAATTAAGCGGAAACGATTATACAAATAATTATTACAACTCAGAGAATAAAACAGCAAAGGAAGTAATATCTTGCGGTTTGCCCATCCAAACCAAGAGCAGTGACCGAGCATAACTCCTTAGAAATAAAACGCTTCAAAGAAGAACCGCAACTCTGCGACGAAAAAGAGACTCAAGCTCGCTAGCACACACCTACAATATAATTAGGCAAGGGTGAGTATTTTACATACTCGAGAAGACTTGAACAAAACCTACAATACATGCGACCATTTCAAAGGAGGCTATTACAGTTAATTTGCATAAAGCGAATTTGAATTTGGAAACCAAGTTATTTGCAATCGGAATTTAAAAGAGCAAGTTTACTTGATAGCAAATAAGTAAAGCATAAATAACACTCACCGTCTTCCATGACGTGAGCGACGAATCAAACCTTGCCATCGCATGGCATATATCCAATTCTTTGTCCACACAGGCTGTAACAAATGATTCCAATACTTGCCCACACAGTATAGCATTGGGTCATCGTGGGGTAAGCTAACTTGTAAAATAACCCTTTTGAAATAATAAAACATTTAACTCGTGCAAGTTCACCAAGACACCCATGACCCAGATGCACGGCTAATCAATTAGATTTAAACTCTGCAGAGGTGTACAAGCTGCACCCACAAGGAATGATCAACTTTGCCCGACACACTTCCTTAGGTGTGTCGTCAAGAAGACCATACATAGCCATTAAATTCCTAGACAAGGCTTTACACCAGCCCGGGGCGTTAACCCCGCCAGAGAACTAGAAACACACACCCAAGCCGTGGATCACATTCACACACCCAACACAACGTTTCTAAACACGGCAGTATGCGTACACGCTTACATTAGCAAGTAGAAACCCCGTCAGGTAGACCAAACGGGAATCCTGTGCAAGCTCCCGCCTACCAATGAGCAAAGCCTTGTCTAAACAATTTAATAGGCTAAGGCTAACCCATCCTCACCCTCGTGGTTTGTACGGATTTTCTTGGATCATACAACACGACGTTCGGTCATTAGTTGTGACACGGGCGACACTTCACCCTACACTACGTGCAATTACTTCTGCACAACCGGCTATTGCCAAATAATCGCCATCATCAAAGCATAGTTTCATTTTGGGTTTTTAATCAAAGTACCCACCACCAACAGTGACATTTTCAATGTTTCCCGAAACAATTATTGAGTTGATCATGTACATTATTTATTCTAAAGCATGGCTAGCAGGAATAAAATAAACGCATATACCCATGATGACATTTAGTAACGCCTAACCTTAATCTATGGTTATCAAGGTTCACATGTTCATAATCATCAAAGGAGATTCACGAAACAACAGGTATAACTACCAATCCACAAGATAGCAATTTACATAAAGTAAACGCATGCATAAAACAATTTGATGCA
Source organism: Guadua angustifolia (assembly GCA_036346375.1). Lineage (NCBI taxonomy): Eukaryota > Viridiplantae > Streptophyta > Magnoliopsida > Poales > Poaceae > Guadua > Guadua angustifolia. The sequence continues at coordinate 109,049 of JAYEVE010001309.1, read as the reverse complement.
CAAAAGGAATATAAAATACTGGGATCAATATGGTCAAAGGATGCTTGCCTTGCTTAATCACTGATTACGATGAAGACGAGGATTGCGGTTGACGACGACGATGACGAAGCTAGAGACGTCGGGTTCTACACGTCGATCAACGGAAAATACAGCAAAGCAAATAAAAGACTTCAATAAAGCAAAGAGAATAGATAGCAAAACAAATAAACTCTTTACAAGAACGAGGATTGCTCTTTGCGAATTTATTAGCCTTATTTTACAATTTAAGATGCAAAATTGGTTGGATTAATAGAATTAAGCATTAGTTGCAATGTTTATATATTTTACTATTCATAATATGAGTTACGCCAATATTTATTACTTACGAGTTTTGCTCTATTAGGATTCAAATTCAAAGCAAGGTAAAATAAGAATATTTTCTTAGATTGCTGCAGATTAAATCCTAAAGATCATTTTTGGGGTATTTGGGAAGGTTCTGTTACAAACAAATTTCACAATTAAAAACCAATTGTTCTTTCTACCGAATTCATGAATATGATTATTTAGGGTTATTTAACCTACAAGATTAATATGCAGCTCTTAGCAAATTGAGATTATTTTTCCATAATAGGGTAGACTACACTTTAAAGAACACTACTAAACTAATTTCATAAGTTTTAGGATTTTGGGCAAGACTATAAACTTCTCGCTAAAATGGTTTATACTACACTTTAAGGACTACACTATTCAAAATCGGCAAGAAAGGGGAAATGACATATTAACGATTAAGGGTTTTAGGTTGACAAGATTAATATACAAACTTTGATGGAATGAGATTCTTTTTACAGAATATGGTAGTATAAACTTTGTACAGTGTTACTAAACTGATTTTACTGATTTTAGTATTTGGATGAGTTATTTTATCTATCGCTGAAAGAGCCTAAACGATCATATTTGCAAACCTAAAATCGGCCAAGTTTCAACTTGATTTCCAACTAACCCATACATGATTCTTGATTCATTTCTCAGGTATTAGCAGAGTATCATCCTAGGAATGTTTTAAAGCTGGTTTGGCATTGTTTTTAGCTTTATTTGCAATAGATTATCTATTTGATTATTGTTACATTTAACACTTCTCTATAATGAAAGAATTTAAGTTAAACTTTATTCCAATTATTTTCACATACATATGTCTTTACTGTTTTTAGGAACTTAATATAAATTACTTTATCATTCTATGAGCCATTATGCTATTATTTGGTTAATGGCCATAACAATAGTTAATTAATGATTATGAAGCAAACAATTTGAATTGAGTTAAACATTAGATGATTTTACATATTTGAGTTTATTATGATTCCAGAGACAAACAAGAATTCATTTTGGTCTTGGCATCATATACAAGTTTATATTGTTACTTCTTGACCTATTGTTCACGGATTTAATATGAGGGCCATATTGAGGTTATACTCAAAGTTTAATTCAATTAATTGCTTTGTAGTTCAAATATTTAATATTTTTGTATATTTGAATACAACCTGAATTCTAAAAGCTCATGAATATTGATTTCATCACCTCATTACTTGTTATGCACAAATTCTCATTAAAACCCATATTAGCACCATAATCAAGGTTTACATTAATTAACAATCCTATACTTCAAAAACTAAATATTTTTACATATCTAGATTCTTCTGGATTTTAAATGAATATACAAATTTATTTTATTGGGATTGAATTAATATTTCAAAAGATATTCAAAGATTAATTTTCAGCAAGTTGAAAATGGCTAAGAAATCAAAATACGCTTTCATGTGAGAGAGGCGCCCTTTTCACCCTGTGAGCAGAAGACCTCAGCGCCACTGATGGTTGGGCCCCGGTCGGCAGAGAGGCAGAACAGGGGACGGCCTAGGGCTTGACGACGGCGATCTTCCGGCGATCCTCCGGCGACGGCGAGCACCGGGAGCATCAAGACATCCAAAGATCCAACGGTGGAGCTCATTCATGGAGATTTAAGGAGAGGCGCGCAATGAGGTTGGGCGCAGCATTAATGGCGGCTCGTGGAGGAAGAAGAACAGTCGTTAGAGGTGAAATCGGTGGCCTTTTGAGCATTAAGGGTACTAGGGTTTCATTTTCAAGTTCACGAAGGAGAAGGCGGAGGAGCTCCATACAGTGGCTTTGCTGGAGGAGAAAGGCGCACGGCGGCAGCTTGTTTTCGCGTGAAGATGCTCCAGAGTTTTTGAGGGGATTCGATCCTTGAAGCTTAGTGATGCTCTAGCCGAGGTTAATTGAGTATTGGTTGAAGGATCTACTGAAATCGAAGTTGGGCCGAGCTTGAGCTTCTTGGCCATGGAGAAAATGGAAGGAGCTTGGCTATTGGTTGGGAGAGAACAAGGAAGGCAGAGGGAATGAGAAGGAGGCTCGTTGGGGTCGGTTTCTAGCCAAGAATTGCAGCAATTGAGTGGGCTTGGCGGCAATCGCCGGCTTCATCTTGAAGCCGAAGACCTTGCCTCTAGAACGAACGGCCGGAGAGTTCTTGATGGAGCGAATCGGCAAAGAGGAAGACGGTCTGCAGCGGTGGAACCATTGTCGATGATCGAGAGCTTCTCCATGTGCCAGCGAACGGAAAAACAACGAGTGGCCCACACGTCGGCGACTCGATTGAATTCGTTTAATTTTAATTTTTGATTAAGATAAATCAAAGTCTCCTATTTATGAAATTTTGTTTTTCAAAAGAATTTGGTCTCAGAATGTTTCTCTAAAATTTTCAGCTCCATTTGTGATTCCAATATTTTATGTGAATTAAAATCTGATTCGATTTAAAAGTTATCTTTTCCTTTTATCTCTTCATTTCTTTATGCATAAAATTTCAATTGCTGATTAAAATGATTTAATTGAATGATCAGTGTTCTCATGGCTATTTTCCAAATTTCTACTTTTTATCTTTTTGCCTTTTCTCTTTTTCATTCTTTAATTCTCTTTATTTGATTTTCTATGCAATGCAAAACTCCAAGGAAATTCGAATAAAACCAATATTGCCAAGAAATTCAGAAATAAATATTTTCAAATTTAAAATATTTATTTTTATTAATGCATTTTTCGGATATTCTGAGATCTACCCCCTTACGTAAATCTCGACCCTAGATTTGGCAGGTCTAAAGGAAAAGTATTTCTAAAAGAAATCAGGAAACTTCTTCCTGTGTCGGTCTTCTCGTTTTCCAAATTGCTTCTTCTTCAAGATGAGTGCTCCGCTGAATCTTGATCGTCTTATGGGGTTTATTACGAGTGCGGCGTTCAGCTTCTTTTAAGATTTTAATCGGATGTTCCCGAAAGGTTAATTCAGATTATAGATCAATTTCATTTAGCTAGGTGAGTTCAGCAGGAAGACGAAGACATTCCTTTAATTGCAATACCTAGAAGATTTTATAAACACTGGATAGGTGAGATGGCAACTCTGATTTATATGCCTTTTCTTTTTCTTTCATCTTCAACATACGATATGGCCTAACATATTGCGGTACCCGGTTACCTCGGATTCGGAAACGATGAATACCCCGAACTTTGCAAATCTTGTGGATGAAATAGATTTGGGAATTCTTTCTCGGAGGTGACGTTGTCGTTCTGTTGACCCATCGTCTTTATTGCAATTGCTTTACTGGACCTTCGTCTTGCGATTCCAAGTTGACGTGCGAAGAAATAGAGAAGAATTTTATTTAGGTTTTAGGTAAAAACAGATGAGAGATAGTAATACTTTCTACATATCTCTTTTGTTCGAATAACTAGTATTGTTAATATGGATAATCAAGTTTAGAGAATAGCATTTAGTATGTTTAGAATACTGGAGGTGAAAGAAAAGATGTGTTCTTATTAGATTCATTTAGGAAGAACTGAATGTTATTATCCAGAAGGATATTTGAATACAATGATTGATATGCATAATTCAACATCTGTTGATGACATGAGTTGAGGAAGAAATATCATTTCGGGCTGGCTTTAAATTGAAAACAAGGTAGAGATAATTCAATCATTAGGTTGAGGTAAAAGAATTATAAGAGGATTCTGGTGATTTAATTTGTTTGATCATTTCAGCAGATAGAAGGTTTTTGACTTTCTTTGGATTTGGCAACTACGAAAGAATGAAATGTACAGAATCAAAAGATTGATTGCAGGATTTGAATACACAAAGGCATACTCAATATCACAACAAGTGACGGGTACAATCAGATGAGAAAGATATTTACGTTCAAAGCCTGATATCGAGGCAGGGATTGTTTTTAAGTACTTAATGTTTTCTAAGTCTTTGAGATAGCTTGGAAATTACTAACGTCGTTCTTGACGAGGTGAATTAAAACTCTTTTCAGGCAGATGTTGGCAAAGTATCTAAGTTCTTCTCGATTGATACAAGTGTCATTATCCGGTTTATTCGAAACAACAGAAAGGTTGTTTGATAATGATATAAAGTAGATCATCAGGAAATGACTAGGACTAAGGAGTTGACTTTGGAGTTAAACATGAATTCTCGCGGGGTTCAATTACATAAGCATTGTACCTAGTACTACATCCTTCTACTTCTCCGAGTACCGAACCGATGGCAACGCTATCATCTTTGGGTCGAGCCTTGCTACTCTTTTCATAAATGTGATCATGGATTAGGCTAGATCAAGGACTCGGTTCTTAGACTAATCTAACAAATCTTACATCACTTGAGCACCTTGATCTCGGTGGTAACACATTCAGTTCATCTCTTGGAACCAAGAACCTATTTTGGGATCTACCCATCGCTTGAATTTGATATGGGGCGCTGGCCTCCAAGGCGTGATTCTGAAGAGGTGGGAAACATGACATCCATCGTGAGATTGGATCTTGGTGACAACGGTTTGTCGAGAACTGCTTGGGAGCAGCTAGGACATCTCAGCAATTTGACCTCTCTTGATCTCAAGAATAACAGATTTCGTGAAAGATACCAACGAGGATAGGAGCACTCACAAAGTTGTGATTTATGGCTTGGTTCGAACAAGTTTGATGGCGCAATCACGGAATACCATTTTGCACAACCGGTTAATCCGTTCAGTCTAGGTTTACCTAACAATTCATTAGCTATGGTGGTCAAAGAGAACCGGGTCCCTCCATTCAAACCGGATCAAGCTAACCTTGATCTTGTAGGCTAGGACCTAAATTTCGAGTGGCTTAAATCACGTAATAGTATATCTATTCTTGGCATATCTAATACAAGTATAGCTGGTTCAATACCTCATTGGTTTTGAATACAGCTTATGGTTGCGAATGTATTTATTCAACTTGCGGACCTTGTTTAGCAACACGGTTCCTTTTGTGACAGTTGAAGCATTCACGCTTTTCTTACTGATGTCTTGTTCAGTTTAATTGTATGCTTAATATTACCTCGTGAGTTCCAATTAGTTGCTTCTTAGAACATTCTTTAGCCTAATGACTTTCTTTATTAGACAAGAAACATGCCATTGGCGATTACCATCTACTACTTTCTTAGTAAAGGTAGTTAGGATCAAGTGTTGTTTCTACAATTCTTTAAGCGATATTTCTTATGCGGCTGGTTTTCTTCCTCTTTTGATCGCCAAATCTTTAGCAACTAAGGCTCGGAATTTCTCTTGCTAACGTTGAATCGCATTAGCAACCATTGGGCCGAGGGGCATTGAACTGGCAATCGATATTCGCTAGAGACAAGGAGGGTGGCATCGGTGTATAAGTGGGTGACAGTTTGTGGTGCTTGTTAGAGAAGAAGTGGGGTAAATTGAGAAAACTCGATAGGTATTTAAAAGAGAAATGAGGATGTTCCCACAAAATATGAGCGGGTGTGAGTAAAGGCGACCAAGTTGTAGGCAGTGTCTCAGGCAACAAGTAGCGGTTTCACTATTTGATTAACCTAGGTATAGGGAAAGCTTTGTGGTGAGTGTAAATGCGATGACGATGAATGACCGGGTTAACTAGACGCACATGGGCAGAGGTATAAAGTAATCTATATAGGCGCTAAAGCAAAGTAACCAAGGCTTGAAGGGCGGCAGCTTTTAGTAACAGTTAAGTGGTGACATTGAAAATTCAATGGCACAGACATGGCCGAGGTAGAGATAAAATATGACAGCTATCCCATCACCATTACTAGCATTAGTGAGTCAAGCATTATGTTGGCTTGCCACGGTGGAGTGAGGGAGGCGGTGCGCCCAACCATGGTGATCATCGGGTAGTGGGAGCAAGTCATCGAAGCAATCGCCAAATGTGGACACAAAGAAAAATTGCGCTCTACTCAGTATCGCTTGTTCAAGAAAAGACAGAGGAGAGGAGAAGAAAAGGACTAGATCGAAGGGTGCAATGAATTGCACTAGATGTTTGATTTTAACCAGGACACAAAGAGTTGACTACTTGTCGTCGTGGAGAAAAAACGACGTGTCTCGATGATTTTGTCGATTAGGGTGAACATTAGTGCCATGTTTGGAGATTCGACATTCGTTTTTCGGTTTGGGTTCTTGCAAAGCAGATGAGGAATGTAAGCAATTTATACCGAGAACCATTAGCAAGAATGAGCTAATTTAAAGAGAGATACTGATGCGTTAAAATAAGCGAGATGAATGAAACGATGCATTTTAACCGTAATTATTTGGGAGAGTGAAAGTCAATTATGAAGGCTAAAGATTTTATTACTTATTACTTTTAGTAAATGTATTAATGGATTGTGTTGCGAGGCATCCTGAAATAATATTTATTAGGGTAAAGTTATTTAGACAGAATTCTATTGGATTAGAGGCATTTTGCAACCACGCTTGACAAGATGTTGGGATCATAGAAGGATGGCTAGATAAGAGTTATCTATATTAGGAAGTAATATTTGATTCTTTCCAATTAACTCTAGTTGCGGTTTCTACGTAGACTATGAAATTTCTGGTTTGGTTTATAAGGCAACATTTCGTTCTTTAAAAATTTTCTTAATTAAAAATTTCCTTATTAAGCGGGGTTAACACATCGCAATTTTCAACCTAGTGGTTTAACATTCACGAGAGTAACCCGAAAGCAATAGAAAGACTTAGAACAAAATTTCAATAACACAGAAATAATATGTATATATTTAACTTAATGCATAGGAAGGGTATCTATGTTCTTTCCTTCTACTGGCCATATGTATTTCTGCACATAAGGTTTACTGCATAGCTAGAATAATGTGTAGTTTGTATAATACTATCTTTTATTGTAGGTTATTTAGCGACGAGTTTCTTTTAATCTTCGCACCACTTGCGATGTCGGCATTCCTGTGTTTCGATGAAGTCGGAGAAGTTCGATGCTTTGCCGCTTCTATGGAGTCGGAGAAGTTGAGATGCTTGTCGCTTCTATTTAATTTCTTCAGGTTGTTGGCGTAGATGTCACGGCGATATTGATTTGTTACGAAATTATTTCGGAGGATTTGGTGGTGTGTTTGTTTTCAAAAGACAAGGAAAGAAATATTTCTAGAAAGAATAGCTTAGGAGTAGAGAAAGAAAGTCCACACAGGGAAAAACAAGTAGATAGATGAAGAGATTTAAATCCTATAGATGGGAAAATAGTATATGTGTAACTGATGCTACGATTAACATTAATTATACACATACTCTTTTTATATTTCTTTTTAGAAAAATAGGATTTCGATTTTCTTTCCAGATTTGAGTTCTTAACATTCATTCAAGGTTTTATTGAAGCATATAACTATTCTCGGTTCTAGTTCATTTTCATGGTATATAATTTAAGCAAAGTGATGAAGTGAGTTTTAAGGCATGGTTATAAGTTATTGTTGGAGAATTAGGTTTTAGCTAACCTAAAGCAAGACAAGCTAGTTTGGTATTTATTAATACGGTGAGATGTTGAACTTCGGTTTGTATATGGGTGGCGTGGTTTCAAATCAAGTTAAAAGTAGCAATGGAGTTTGTATTACAACTCTTGATGAGATTAAGTTTTAAGAAAGGTTAATAACCATGGTGGTTACATGGGTGAGAAGTCGTATGAAAAGTAGATAAGTTCATAAAAAAAACTATGGAGGGAAGATACGGACTATGTTATGTTTCATTATTTATCCTATGGGTTGAAATTTCGATATTCATACGAGGACAAATTTTATTGTGAAACTTTAACCAAGAGGTTAAGTTCACATACAAATCACCCGACATTGAAATAAAACCAATTCACAATAGCAAGACAAAAACACAAAATAGTAAAATGCTTTATATAACCGTAGCGGAACAAAATGCTATGCGTAAAGGGTTCCTGTCTTAAAGTAGATCGTAATATATATCCTAATCTTCTGCCTTTTACTGGTGGGTAATATTGTTTCTTCCCTAAGTAGGATCTTCAAACTTTACTCCTGCTTTGTCGGAAATGGTGAAGCGTTGCATGTTTTCTTGAAATGGCTGGCGTAGGTATTGTAGTCTCCATTGGTTGTCATGAAGGATGACAGCAACCCGACTCCACATCTTCAGAAGCAACAGCAACGAAAATAACTATGGGTGAAAATTGCTTTTTGAGATAAGGGGAATTTATTTACAAATCAAAGTGATTGTAGGGTAAGAATAGAATCTTAAGAGTGAGAAAAGAATAGCAAAGCCTACATTTTGCAAATATACTAGCTTCAAAAATATGATTTTGAATTGGTTCACTCCAATACTAGCGACCATTCTAACTAAGGTTTATCCTACGGTCGAGTATAGCTCGATACCAACTCTGGAGACCCGTTCGATTTAACAGGAACCTCCATGTGATTCTTGTGCTATTCCTGGACCAAGAGCTAGCACTCACATGTTTACGACAATTGAAAATCACAACCATACATTTTAATAATTAAGCGGAAACAATTATACAAATAATATTACAACTCGAGAAATATAGCAAAGAAAAGAAGCGAAGCCTTGTCTCAGCACCCATCCATTCCCGAACAGTAACCCACTGCATAAACTCTAGATAGAACACGATTTAAGAAAATCCGCAACTCGCGGCGAAAAGAGACTCAAGCCACGTTACCACAACCACCTACATATAATTAGGCAAGGGTGAGTATTTTACATACTCAAAAAGACTTGAAACAAAACCTATCATACATGCAGCCATTTCAAAGGAAGCTATTACGCTTAATTTGCATAAAGTTTAATTTGAATTTGGAAACCAAGTTATTTGCAATCGAATTTAAAAGAGCAAGATTAATTGATAGCAAATCGTAAGCATAAATAACACTCACCGTCCTCCAAGACGTGAGCGGCGAATCAAACCTTGCCATCGCATGGCATATATCCATTCTTTGTCCACACGAGGCACAACAAATGATTCCAATACTTGCCCACACAGGTATAGCATTGGGTCATCTCAGGGGTAAGCTAACTTGTAAAATAAACCCTTTTGGAAACAATAAAACATTTAACTCAAGGCAGAGTTCACCAAGACACCCATGACCGCGTGCACGGCTAATCAATTAGATTTAAACTCGCAGAGGTGTACAATCTGTACCCACAAGGAATGATCAACTCACCACGTCACCGTGGATCGCCATACAAGAGTATGCGAATGAGCGATCATACATAGTCATTAAATTCTAGACAAGGCTTTACCCCACCGGACGTTAACCTCGCCAAAAACAGAGACACTCACCCAAGCCGTGGATCCACATTTATCACACCCAACACCACGTCTCTGTCCATGGCAAGGCGTGACACCGATGCACCGCGAGTAATTACCCATCTGAATCGCATGGAAGCCCTCACAAGCAATCCGTCTGCGGAATGCCTCCGCTAGCTCCGCCTACCAATGAGCAAAGCCATGTCTAAACAATTTAATAAGCTAAGGCTACCCCATTCTCACCCTTGTGGTTTGTACGGATTTTCTTGGATCAAGCTACACGATGTTCGGTCCTTAGTTGTGACACAGCGACACTTCACCCTACACTACGTGCTATTCCTTTCTGCACAACCGCTATTGCCAATAATCGCCTCAATCAAAGCATAGTTTCATTTTGGGTTTTAATCAAAATTACCCACCACCAACAAATGCCATTTCCAAGGTTTTCAGAAATAAATGTTGCTTTGATCATGTACATTGTTGATTCTAAAGCATGGCTAAGCATGAATATTATGAACGATATACCCAAGATGACATTAAGTAACGCCTAACCTTAATCTAAGGTTATCAAGGTTCACATTTCATAATCATCCAAGGAGATTAGGTGTGACAACAGTATATCTACCAAACCACAAGATAGCAATTTACATAAAGTAAACGATGCATAAAACAATTTGATGCACAAAAGGAATATAAAATATTGGGAGCAATATGGTCAAAGGAGTGCTTGCCTTGCTTAATTACGCTACGGCGAAGACGAGGATGCTCGGTGATGAAGGCGATGACGGGATTAGAGGCGTCGAGTTCTACGTCGATCAACGGAAAATAACAAAACAATAACCTTCAATAAGGCAAAAGGAAAGCAGATAGAAAGAACCAATAAAACTCTTTACACGAAACAGGGATTGCTCTTTTATGAATTTATTAATCTTATTTTACGAATTCAAGACGCAAAAATAGTTTAGATTAAATAGAGTTAATCATTAGTTGCAAGCTTTCATCTATTCACTATTCATAATATGAGTTCTGCCACTTTATTACTTATGGGTTTTGCTCTATCAAGATTCAGATTCAAAGCAAGCTAAAATAAGAATATTTTCTTAGATTACTGCAGATTATATCCTAAAGATCATTTCTAGACTATTCTTTGCCAAAGTCAGATTTAGACGAGCTGCTTTACGAGTTAATGAAAAAGCTTAAATGATCACGTTATATTATGAATGGTTAGTTCTTTATCTTTAATTGATTTCGCGCAGAATTAGTTTTACGCAAGTTAGATCTACTGATTTAGGCTACTGGACTAATTTACATGATATTTAAGAAGGTTCTGGTGATAAAAATAACTTAACTACAGGTTTCATCATTCTTACCGATTCATATTATAAAGTTCATAAAACATAACACTTAAGGTTATTTGGCTATTAGGATTTGTATGCAAAACATGATGAAGTATGGTTATTTCTTCATAATAAGATAATTTATACTTTGTATAACAATCCTAAGATAATTCCATAAATTTTTGGCTTTGGGTGATACATTATATTCATTGTTGAAAAGGCTTATGCGGCATTATAGTATACACTATTTGGAATCGGCAGGAAAGCGAAACAAAAGGTTATCACTTATGGGTTTTGAACTAATAAGATTAATATGTAAACCTTAATGAAATAAGATTCTTTTTATAGAATATGGTAGTATAAACTTTGTACAGCATTTCTAAACTGATTTTACTGATTTTAGTATTTGGATGAGTTATTTTATCTGTTGTTGAAATAGCCTAAATGATCTGTCATACGCTAAATCGGCTAACTTCATTTTGAGTTTACAACTACGCTATACAGGATCTTTAATCCATTTTTCAGGTGTTAGCAGGTAGCAATCCTAGGAATGTTTTAAAGTCGATTTTGCATTATTTTAGCTATAATTGCAATAGATTATCTATTTACTCATTGTTATCTTTAACATTCTCTTTCATTAAAAGAATGCAACTTAAATCTTATCTTAAACATTTTTGCAATACATGGATCCTTACTGTTTTAGGAATCTAATACAAATTACATTATCATTTTGTGAGCCATTACACTATTATTTTGTTAATGGCCATAATAGGGTTAATTAATGATTTATGAAGCCATTATGTTAAACTTGGTTCTAAGATTAAATACTTTTTGCATGAGTAGGTTTATTACAATCCCAGAAGCACATTCAAATTCGTTTTATGACTTATGGTTTACCAATTTAATATGAAGGCCATTTTGAGGTTATATTCAAAGTTTAATTCAATTAATTGTCTTGCGCTCAAACTTGTAATATTTTTGCATATCTATAATCTTCTGATTTTAGATAAATATATAAATTTATTTATCTGGTTTCTAACTAAAATGCACATGGTATTAATATTTGAATGTATTTACGGGAATCAATTGAAATCAAGATTACGCCTACCCAAGGAAAACGATTCGCCTAATCTCCTTCTTCCACCGAGACGCCGACTTGATGGCCTCCTTGCGCAATGACAGAAAAACAGAAAGCTCTTAGGGCTCCACGGCGAGGGCGCTCGGCGACTTTCTGGCGGCGACGGCACCAGAGGTAGAGCTCGGCAAGGGAACTCGGGAGGTGTTGATTCGGCGGAAGAGACAAGAAAGTAGGGCGCAGCCAAGGTGGTCTGGCGGCGGATATGGTGGAAAGTGGAGGAAGAAGACAAGTGCATTAGAGGTGAAATCGGCAAAGCAATGTAAGCATGAGCGGATGCTAGGGGTTCTGCTTTACCTACCAATTGAGGTGGATACACTGTGGAAGCGCCATACCGTTGGCGACCTTGGGGAAGAAGATGCTCACTGCTGCAGCCTACATTTCGCATGAGAGAAGATGAAGATTGTTGGGGCTTTTGATCCTTATGAGCCGCAGATACTAATGCTTGAAGGAATTTGGGTTTGGTGGTCGTGTTACAAGATGTGCGACTAGGTTTTGAGCTCGAGGTGTGCGGCAATGGCGGAAGTGCAATGGGGATTCTGGTATTCGGTTGAGCAAGGAAGGGAAGGATGAAGGGAATGAAAACGCCGCCATCTGCGACCACGATGTGCTATTTAGAGACGGAAACCAATCGGATGAGCCCTGCCTGTTGAACTTGGTCTCGATTGTTTCCTCGGTGAGGACGAAAAAGTCAAGGCCGCATGAAGAAGGCATGGGCACCGAAGCTTGAGAGGTGTGTCGTGGTCAAACAGGCGCAGGCACTGGTGATCTGACGACTCGGCGAGATTCAATGGATCGAGCTCGATCAAGCTGCTGAATCGAAAAAGCTCTGCTCGGTCGGTTAAGCAGAGGAGTTGCTTAGGAACAACTACCGGAGGAAGAAGACAACGTGAGGGTGAGGTGGCGAGTGGGCTCGAGCGAATATGAGGACCCCCATGTCAAGGAGCAACCGGGAAGTCTAGAGAAAATAGGAATGGGTGCGGCTTGGTCCACCAAGAAGTGAGGCCACAAAATTGGTGACGACTCATCAGGCGACTAGATAATGGCCGATGCAACTTGTACATGAATCCATTGTTTTGATCATGGGTTAAGTTAATTCAAAAGTAGTTTTATCACTTTCATAATTTTCTGGAAATTTTATGTATAAAGACTAAAGTATGTAGTTTCCATTTTCTTTGGTTTCGCTCAATTCGCTACTTTGGTTTTCATACAATAATTCTTTAAATTTAACTAGTTTTCAAAATGATTTTGAATTTTTCCTTGAGAGCAATTAAAGTCTATTATTTTTGAAATTTTGTTTTTCAAAAGTATTTGGTCTCAGAATTCTTTTGTAAAAATTTCAGCTCCAACTATGGTTCCATTATTTTATAAAAATTCTGACATTGAAATTTCTCTATTTTCAGAGTTTCTATTTTTAAATTTAGAAAAGTCCTAAATGACATTATTAATTTATAATATTTTTACCAAAGGTGGATATTGCATTGAGGGTTTCATGATAAATTTTTCAACTCCATTTGAGATTCCAAAATATTTTATAAATTCTGACAATGCATTGTTTTGAATTAAAAAGTTGTCTTTTCATTTTGCTTTTCATTTCTTTATGCATAAAATTTCATTTGCTGGCTAAAATGATTTACTTATGTGCTCAGGGTTCTCATGGCCAATTTTATAAATTTTTACTTTTTACTTCTTGACCTTTTTCTCTTTTTCCATTCTTTATTCCCATTTGTTTAATTTTTCTTGCAACATGAAAATCCAAGAACTCCAAATAAAAATCAATAATGCCAAGAAAACTCAGAAATAATAATATTCAAATTCAAATTACTGATTTTTATTTTATTAAAATTTTGGGATGTTACACTCTGTGAGACCCCGTTCGATGAACAGGAACCTCCATGTGATTCTTGTGCTATTCCCTGGATCAGTAGCTAGCACTCACATGTTTACAACAATTGGAAATCATAACCATACAATACAATAATTAAGCGGAAACGATTATACAAATAATTATTACAACTCGAGAGAATAAAACGACAAAGGAAGTAATATCTTGCGGTTTGCCCATCCAAACCCGAACCCGACCACTGCATAACTCCTTAGAAATAAAAGCGCTTCAAAGAAGAACCCGCAACTCATGCATTTAAAAGAGACTCAAGCTCGCTAGCACACACCTACAATATAATTAGGCAAGGGTGAGTATTTTACATACTCAAAGAAGACTTGAAACAAAACCTACAATACATGCAGGCCATTTCAAAGGAGGCTATTACGCTTAATTTGCATAAAGCGAATTTGAATTTGGAAACCAAGTTATTTGCAATCGAATTTAAAAGAGCAAGTTTACTTGATAGCAAATAAGTAAAGCATAAATAACACTCACCGTCCTCCATGACGTGAGCGATTTAATCAAACCTTGCCATCGCATGGCATATATCCAATTCTTTGTCCACAGAACTGTAAATGATTCAATACTTGCCCACACAGGTATAGCATTGGGTCATCGTGGGGTAAGCTAACTTGTAAAATAACCCTTTTGAAATAATAAAATATTTAACTCGTGCAAGTTCACCAAGACACCCATGACCGCGGGTACGACTAATCAATTAGATTTAAACTCTGCAGAGGTGTACAACTGTACCCACAAGGAATGATCAACTTTTGCCCGACACACTTCCTTAGGTGTGTCGTCAAGAAGACCATACATAGCCATTAAATTCCTAGACAAGGCTTTACACCAGCCCGGGACGTTAACCCCCGCCGTAGAACTAGAAACACACACCCAAGCCGTGGATCCACATTCACACACCCAACACAACGTTTCTAAACACGGCAGGGCATACACCGTTACATTAGCAAGTAGAAACCCCGTCAGGTAGACCAAACGGGAATCCTGTGCAAGCTCCCGCCTACCAATGAGCAAAGCCTTGTCTAAACAATTTAATAGGCTAAGGCTAACCCATCCTCACCCTCGTGGTTTGTACGGATTTTCTTGGATCATACAACACGACGTTCGGTCCTTAGTTGTGACACAGGCGACACTTCACCCTACACTACGTGCAATTACTTCTGCACAACCGGCTATTGCCAAATAATCGCCCGCATCAAAGCATAGTTTCATTTTGGGTTTTTAATCAAAGTACCCACCACCAACAGTGACATTTTCAATGTTTCCCGAAACAATTATTGAGTTGATCATGTACATTATTTATTCTAAAGCATGGCTAAGCAGGAATAAAATAAACGCATATACCCATGATGACATTTAGTAACGCCTAACCTTAATCTATGGTTATCAAGGTTCACATGTTCATAATCATCAAAGGAGATTCACGAAACAACAGGTATAACTACCAATCCACAAGATAGCAATTTACATAAAGTAAACGCATGCATAAAACAATTTGATGCACAAAAGGAATATAAAATACTGGGATCAATATGGTCAAAGGATGCTTGCCTTGCTTAATCACTGATTACGACGAAGACGAGGATTGCGGTTGGCATTTACATTTATGACGGCTAGAGACGTCGGGTTCTACACGTCGATCAACGGAAAATACAGCAAAGCAAATAAAAGACTTCAATAAAGCAAAAGAGAATAGATAGCAAAACAAATAAACTCTTTACAAGAACAGGGATTGCTCTTTGCGAATTTATTAGCCTTATTTTACGAATTTAAGATGCAAAAATTGGTTGGATTAATAGAATTAAGCATTAGTTGCAATGTTTATATATTTTACTATTCATAATATGAGTTCTGCCAATATTTATTACTTACGAGTTTTGCTCTATTAGGATTCAAATTCAAAGCAAGGTAAAATAAGAATATTTTCTTAGATTGCTGCAGATTAAATCCTAAAGATCATTTTTGGGGTATTTGGGAAGGTTCCATTACAAACAAATTTCACAATTAAAACCAATTGTTCTTTCTACCTAATTCATGAATATGATTATTTAGGGTTATTTAACCTACAAGATTAATATGCAGCTCTTAGCAAATTGAGATTATTTTTCCATAATAGGGTAGACTACACTTTAAAGAACACTACTAAACTAATTTCATAAGTTTTAGGATTTTGGGCAAGACTATAAACTTCTCACTAAAATGGTTTATACTACACTTTAAGGACTACACTATTCAAAATCGGCAAGAAAGGAAATGACATATTAACGATTAAGGGTTTTAGGTTGACAAGATTAATATACAAACTTTGATGGAATGAGATTCTTTTTACGAATATGGTAGTATAAACTTTATGCAGTGTTACTAAACTGATTTTACTTGATTTTAGTATTTGGATGAGTTATTTTATCTATCGCCGAAAGAGCCTAAACGATCATATTTGCAAACCTAAAATCGGCCAAGTTTCAACTTGATTTCCAACTAACCCATACATGATTCTTGATTCATTTCTCAGGTATTAGCAGAGTATCATCCTAGGAATGTTTTAAAGCTGGTTTGGCATTGTTTTTAGCTTTATTTGCAATAGATTATCTATTTGATTATTGTTACATTTAACACTTCTCTATAATGAAAGAATTTAAGTTAAACTTTATTCCAATTATTTTCACATACATATGTCTTTCTTGTTTTTAGGAACTTAATATAAATTACTTTATCATTCTATGAGCCATTATGCTATTATTTGGTTAATGGCCATAACAATAGTTAATTAATGATTATGAAGCAAACAATTTGAATTGAGTTAAACATTAGATGATTTTACATATTTGAGTTTATTATGATTCCAGAGACAAACAAGAATTCATTTTGGTCTTGGCATCATATACAAGTTTATATTGTTACTTCTTGACCTATTGTTCACGGATTTAATATGAGGGCCATATTGAGGTTATACTCAAAGTTTAATTCAATTAATTGCTTTGTAGTTCAAATATTTAATATTTTTGTATATTTGAATACAACCTGAATTCTAAAAGCTCATGAATATTGATTTCATCACCTCATTACTTGTTATGCACAAATTCTCATTAAAACCCATATTAGCACCATAATCAAGGTTTACATTAATTAACAATCCTATACTTCAAAAACTAAATATTTTTACATATCTAGATTCTTCGGATTTTAAATGAATATACAAATTTATTTTATTGGGATTGAATTAATATTTCAAAAGATATTCAAAGATTAATTTTCAGCAAGTTGAAAATGGCTAAGAAATCAAAATACGCTTTCATGTGAGAGGCGCCTTTTTCACCACAGTGAGCGAAGACCTCGGCGCCATCGATGGTTGGGCCCGATCGGCGAGCAGAGAGGCGAATCGAGGACGGCCTAGGGCTTGGCGACGCGATCTTCCGCGATCCTCCCGTGACAGCGAGCACTGGGAGCATCAGCACATCGAGCGCATCCAACGGTGGAGCTCATTCATCGGAGACGAAGCGAGGCGCGGCAATGGGTTGGGCGCGAGCATTAATGGCGGCTCGTGGAGGAAGAAGAACAGGTCGTTAGAGGTGAAATCGGTGGCCTTTTGAGCATTAAGGGGTACTAGGGGTTTCATTTTCGAAGTTCACCTGAAGGGAGAAGGCCGGAGGAGCTCCGCCCATGGTGGCTTTGTTGGAGGAGAAAGGCGCCGCAATGCAATTTTGTTTTCGCGTGAAGATGCTCCGAGTTTTGAGGATTCGATCCTTGAAGCTTAGTGATGCTCTAGCTGAGGTTAATTGAGTATTGGTTGAAGGGATCGGCTGAAATCGAAGTTGGGCGAGCTTGAGCTTCTTGGCCATGGCGAAAATGGAAGGAGCTTCATTTTGGTTGGGAGAGAACAAGGAAGGCAGAGGGAATGAGAAGGAGGCTCGTTGGGGTCGGGTTCTAGCCGGAATTGCAGCAATTGAGTGGGCCGTGGCGGCAATCGGCGGCTTCATCTTGTGAGCCGAAGACCTCGCCTCGATGGAACGAACGGCCGGAGAGTTCTTCATGGGAGCGAATCAAAAGAGGAAGACGGTCGGCAGGTGGAACCATTGTCGATGGTCGAGAGCTTCTCCATGTGCCAACGAGCGGAAAAACAACGAGTGGCGCTGCGTCGGCGACTCCGATTGAATTCGTTTAATTTTGATTTTGATTAAGATAAATCAAAATCGCTATTTATGAAATTTTGTTTTTCAAAAGAATTTGGTCTCGAGAATGTTTCTCTAAAATTTTCAGCTCCATTTGTGATTCCAATATTTTATGTGAATTCGAAATCTGATATTCGATTTAAAAGTTATCTTTTCCTTTTATCTCTTCATTTCTTTATGCATAAAATTTCAATTGCTGATTAAAATGATTTAATTGAATGATCAGTGTTCTCATGGCTATTTTCCAAATTTCTACTTTTTATCTTTTTGCCTTTTTCTCTTTTTCATTCTTTAATTCTCTTTATTTGATTTTCTATGCAATGCAAAACTCCAAGGGAAATTCGAATAAAACCAATATTGCCAAGAAATTCAGAAATAAATATTTTCAAATTTAAAATATTTATTTTTACTTAATTGCATTTTTCGGGATGTTACATAATCTTCGATAAGATAGTACAGGAAAGGTATTTGGTTGCTTGAATAGAATGATACAAGATTTTTTTTGATTGTTTTATGAAATGATACAGGATGGTATGAGATGATGTTTGGTTGAAGGGTTAAAATTGGATTGAGAAAAGAGGGTTAGTTTGAGGGATGATGCAAGTGAACGATCCTGTCCTGTACCGATTAGTTCGGCCAAATTTTTCGTACAGGATGGTGCAACATCTTTTTGAAATATTCTAAGAATATGTACTATCTCATCCTGTACTAAATGGTTCCGTTTAACCAACTAAACGCAGAAACAGAACCAAATCCTGTACGGGACGGTTCAGTTGACCCTCGTACACCCAACCAAACGCACCCTTAATTAACCCCATAATACCTGTATCCCATAGCCTTTTAGAAGTGTATGTCTTCTCGTGCTGCATGGTTGTGAAATGCAACTATGCAAGAAGCCAACTGAGTTATTACAATTCTTTATGTCGAGCCAGAGAAGTGCAACCATGTTGATAGTTTGACAAAGCAAATGAATTAGGCCCTCGACACCACCCGTGATCTCCTCAGTAGGGCCGCAGCTTATATTGCCATGGAACCGCTATGATGTAATCACCACTTTAGGAGGGCTCCATCCATGGAACTCCAACCAATAAGCATGAACAAATGATTCAGAGTTAAAGAGTTTTCTCAGTGAACTGCACACTAAAATATTCCCTGTGTACAGCTTGTGTTGATAATCATATTTCCCAGGCTTAAAACTATTTCGTCTCCATGATGGAACCTTGTCACACACAGGATGAACACCTTCTACTCCCGATTTCCCTGGGTTAAAAGCACTTCGCCTCCATGGTAGCATTTTGCTGAACATCTGCTGAACATCTATTCCTTGCGTTCCACCAAGGCAAACCCTGCTCCTACTACCACGATTCAACACATGGCCATCCACTACTACAGAACGACACATCACTATCACTTTATCTGTGTCGGTTCTTAAGTTTTTCGAAAAAAACGATTGTGATAAGTAACTTCGGAAGGGTGTTAGTAATAATCACTATCAGTTCTGAGATTATAAGTGATTGTGATGTAGCACTGGACACATCCGAATCGGTTCTCTACTAAAAAGTGATAGTGATGTGCACGGTCATCACTATCGGTTCTTTTCATAAAGTGATAGTGATGTGCGTGATCATCACTATCACTTCTATGAAAAAACCGATAGTGATGACCGTGCACATCACTATCACTTTTTAGTGAGAACCGATTCGATGTGCATATGGTTATCACTATCGGTTCTTTTTATAAGCGATAGTGATGATTTGTGCACATCACTATCGCTATTGAAAAGAACCGATTCTCGATGTGCTCGTGCTTATGACTAGTGATGGCCGTGCACATCACTATCGCTTTGAAAAGAACCGATTCGATGTGCCTCCTAAGTTATATATACCACTCATTTGAACTCTTCTCTGTTGTTGCTCCAGAGGAGATTTCTCGCCGCTACCCGAGAAAATATCTCATATTGTGTGGTTGGAAGCAATACTTGGGTAAGAAAATTTGAAGTCCTCATGGGTGGGTATTAAGAGGGCAAAATTGAAACCCTATCTTGAGGAGATTCCCTGTTTTGCCCTGTTTTGCGGTTTTCTTCAAAATGTGATCAGCAATTCTTTAAACCCTTCAATTTTGCCTTTGGTAATTTCGATATGTCGTCAATAAAGTTTAGGTTGCCTTTGGAATTGTGTACGTGCTTTCAGATTTCACACTCTTTATTTGATAAGCACATATCTATTTAATTTTTGTAGTGCGATCTCCTATTTATATGGAATTATTATTGCTATCATGTAGTAATTGTTATTAGAGTTTAGGCGGCGTAACCTCGTCTCCGTTCGAGGGTGCTTATTTATAAATATGCTGAACGAAAGGGCATATTTATAATGACGATCTCGAATTGTTCACGTTTTTGGACGATTCGAGGATATATGGTTCGAGCAAGTTCTGGTGTGTTTGTACAAGTTGAGTAGATTTCGTAGCGTCTCTCTGGTGTTCTCCGGATACACACGCTCTTGACCTGTTGTCGAGGCGTGTATCCGGAGAACAATGAGATGTTCTCGAAATTTTCTCTGAGTTGTACAACGGCTTAGAACTTGCCCAACCATATATCCTCGAATGGGATTAGGACCCAACCTATTTAGAGATTAGGAGTCATCGTTGGTACCCTTGTTTTGTTTAGTTGTAGTAGAAAGATTTGCAAGCTCTTGCACTAGCTATATAATTAGATTATTTGATATCATTGTTGATATTAAAATTTATGTCTCTTATGTAGGAATTGGAAGCTTTAAACCGTGGAAGAAGCTAGGTATCGATCGGAGTACATTTATATATCTTGGAACACATCCCACTATTTTGCAAAGGTAATATTAATTGAAATGATGTCTCAATATTTAAAATAGCTATAGCTAGTTGTCGCTCGAGCTTTTTCTTTAATTTATTGTGCGAAATTTAATTGCAGATGGACCGTGAGGAATGGATGTATCGTAAAAGCCGTGTGAGTGCTGAATTTCAGAGGGTGTTAAGGAGTTCAAAAATTGCGAAGGCGACATGGTGAGGAGGGTGTAAACTTCATATATTGTCCTTGCATTGATTGCACGAATCGAGGAGATTTAACAACTCATCTCAAATTGAGGACCACGATTCGACGTGGCCGTGAGGAATTACACATGTTGGATCCATCACGGGGAGGCGGTAGTACCCTTAGATATGCAACGAAGATACGGTGGAACCGGATGGCGTGTTGCGACTGATATGTTTGAGGAGGATAATTTGGAGCAAATGTTGCGGGATGTGGAGGTAATTACGGAAAGAGAGTTTGAAAAGTTTAAAAGCTTGATAGAAGATTTATGCCAAACCGCTGTTCACAAAGTTGCAAAGCGGAATACACCAGTTGGGTTCGGTCCTTGCATTGTTCGAATCAAGGCAAAACACCGTTGGACGGATACAAGTTTCAATGCACTACTAGTTCTTCTATCGGATCTGCTTGGGAGAAGCGAGTTGCCAACAAGCATTTATGAAGCGAAGAAGCTACTATGTCCCATGGAATGGAAATAGAAAGGATACATGCATGTCGAATGATTGCATCTTGTCTTAACGCACATCAGAGCTGCTGCGTTTGTCGGTTTGCGGTGTGCCCAAGACAAACAAAAGGAGAAGCGTAACGATAAGAAGCGTAGAGCCGAACAACGACGGTGAAGAGGTCACTAAAGGTGCACCGCCAAGGTATTGTGGTACTTGCCCATCATTCCCGTCTCGAGGCGGTTGTTTGCAAATCCGAGAGAGGCAAAATTGTTGCGTTGGCATTACGAGTCTCGAAAGGAAGATGGCAAGTGAGACACCCTCTTGATTCGGCTCAATGGAGAAACATCGATTGGAAACATGAGGAGTTTGGTGCGAAATGAGGAACATAAGATTTGGGTTGAGTACTGAAGCGGAATGAATCCGTTTGGTAACATGAGCGATCGTCCTGACACTGCGATTCATTGTGTATCTACAACCTCCCTCCTTGGTCAGGCATGAAGCGGAAGTATATCATGATGTCATTACTAATCTCGGGACCCAAGCAAAGGAAATGATATTGATGTGTACCTTGCACCATTGATCGAGGATTTGGTAAAATTGTGGAATGAGGGGTCGCGTGTGGGATGCGTACAAAGAGAGCATTTCACCCTATGGGCTATGGTATTTTGCACCATAAATGATTTTCCGCCCTTGGTAATTTGGCGATTCTGATCTGAAAGAGCCAAAGCGTGTCCTATTTGTGAAGAGGAGACTAAGAGTCTATGGTCGCAATTCCAAGAAAGCTGTATATGGGTCACCGAGGTTTCTACCTCGAAGTCATCGATACCGTAAGATGGATGACAAATTTGATGGGAAGAGGAAGTCCGTTCGGCACATGACCTATGAGTGGAAGCCAAGTATATTCACGTGTAGAGGATATCGATGTTCGATATGGAAAGAGCCAGTAAATCTGTTAGTCCTAGGACCATTTGGAAGAAGAGGTCAATATTCGGGACTTACCGTCTTTGGAAGGAGTTAGATGTCGGCATTGTATTGATGTCATACATGTTGAGAAGAATGTCTGCGACAACTTGGTTGGCATCTGCTTGAACATACAGGAAGACCAAAGATGGTGTCAATGCTCGTCGCGACATGGCCTACATGGGAATCGCACCCAGACTTGCGGTGATAGAGGAGGATGGAAAAGGTCATGACATCCTGCCGCATGCTACACCTGTCCAAAAAGGAGAAAGAAGATCTCTGCAAATGTCTCCAAAGTATTAAAGTTCCATCGGCTACTCCGCTAACATTAAGAAGCTTGTGTCTATAGATGATTTGAAGTTGTTGGGCATGAAGTCCCATAGTGCCATGTCTTGATACCCAAATGCTCCCGGTTGCAATCGAAATATTCTCCCGAGAGGATGTCGGGTTGGCAATCACAAAGTTGTGTTATTTCTTCAATGCGATCTCTGCAAAGTTATTGACCCGATGTACTAGACAACTTACAAAGTGAGGTGGTGCGCACTCTGTGTCACCTTGAGATGCATTTCCCACCGTCGTTCTTTGGCGTAATGGTCCACCTTGTTGTTCACCTTGTCGAGAGATTAAGATATGTGGACCCGCTTTCCTCGTTACATGTATCCGTTCGAGAGGTACATGGGTATATTAAAGTCGTGCGTGAGAATCGATTGGCTTTGAGGGTAGTATTGTTGAAGGTTATGGGGACCAAGAGGTTATTGAGTTTTCGTGGACTACGGGTAAAGACAAGCAATCGGTGTTCTGTATCTCGTCATGAGGCGGACTTATTTGGTAAAGGAACCGTTGGGTCCAAACTAATGAGTCAGAGGTTTGATATGTATTGCAAGGCGCATTTCACGATCTTGCGAGAATAGCGTAGAAGTTAGTCCATACATCGAGTAGCATAAGTTGATATTACGGAAGAGAATCCACAAATGGATGAGCTTTCCAGCGCTAGAAACACAATGATCGATTCCTCACATGGTTCAAAAAAAGCGGAGGTCTCCTTTAGTGAGAATGTAAAATGGTTGGTGACGGACCAAGATTTAATGTCTGAGACATGGCGAGGTGCGATATTAATGGTTACACCTTTTACCTTTGAGAGTCAAGATGCCAAAAGTCTTGTCCAAAAGCATTGGTGTGAGTATAAATGCTTTCTCGATAATCATCACTCAGCAGTCTCCCAATCGCAATGAACTCCTACTATGGGATGATCGAAGAAATTTGGGAGCTCGATTACGGAATATACCAAGTTCCATTGTTCGATGTAAGTGGATCGACTTCCACATGGAGTGAAGGTCGACAAGAGAGCTTTACTATTGTGGATCTCGATGAGACTACGCCTACAAAGATGATCCGTTTGTCCTTGCGAAGCAAGCAACTCAAGTCTATTACGTGCGCGATCCGGCCAATTCGAGGTTGCCGTCGTTCTTCATGGCAAGAGACGGATCGTAGGAGTTGAAGATGTTGTAGATGAAGAAGAGTATAACCAATTCGATGAGATACCTTCATTTGCAAATGGGGCTTATCTTAGCGGGGATGACGACACACATGGAACCAATTACATGCGAGTAGATCATCATGAAGGCGATGTGTAAATAAATGGACTATTATAATGTATGTAAAATTAACCGTTTGGAGGCTTGATTGAAATGCATGCAATTTCTCTTTATGCACACACTTTGTGCCATATGTTGTGAAAGAAAATTCCATTTGACAAAATTACTTTTGGGAAAGCTTGTAAATAGTCAAAGCTCATTTCGAAATTTTTGTATAATTCAGATTAATTTGAAAAAGTTTTGACTTTTCTCGCTTTACGCACAAATCATGTCTCTGAAATGAATTTTAGCATATTACTTGAATGAAGTCGCTTTTCCAAAAATTCTTTCATGGAAAGTTTTGCGGTATCTGAAATATGTTTTGCATAATTTCAAATAATTCCAATGATATTTGCAAAAGTTTTACACTCTTTGATCTAATTCGAAAATGTACTTTGTTTGGAAAGGCAATAGTGCAACTTTGCACTTTGTGCCATATGTTGTGAAAGAAAATTCCATTTGACAAAATTACTTTTGGGAAAGCTTGTAAATAGTCGAAAGCTCATTTCTGGAAATTTTCGTACAATTCAGATTAATTTGAAAAAGTTTTGACTTTTCTCGCTTCTACTTTACAAATCATGTTCTGAAATGAATTTTGGCATATTTCTTGAATGAGATCGCTTTTTCCAAAAATTATTTTATGAAAAGTTTTGCAAGATCTGAAATATGTTTCTACAAAATTTCTAATAATTTCAACAATGTATGACAAAGTTATGGCATTTTCTCTCTTTGATGAAATCTGAAAATTCAGAACTTGCGATGTGCGAAAAGGAATAGTGCAATAAACTACATCGATTATCGGTTTTATTAAAAAAGTGATCCGATAACTAACATCGATGTTCTATTAGAAAAGTGATGATAAAGCATCGATGTCGGTTTTATTAAAAAGCGTGATCTTCGATGACTAACTATCGATGTTTTATTAGAAAAGTGATGATAAAGCATCGATGATCGGTTTTCTTAAAAGAGTGATACTAATGATTAAGCATCGATGTCGGTTTTCTTAAAAGTGATACTAACGATGAAGCATCGATGTCGGTTTTCTTAAAAAGAGTGATACTAACGATGAAGCATCGATGTCGGTTTTCTTAAAAGAGTGATACTAATGATAAAGCAATCTATGTTTTCTTAAAACCGGCCCATTTTCGCGACCATAGCCATTGCGCATGCTCCACTCCACGCTTAACCCTAGCCGCCCGGTCTTGCATCATCCCGCCTCCCGCCCGCCTTGGCGCGCCGACGCCCGCCCGCCTCCGACGCCGGTGCCTCGCCTGCGCCCGTCGCCGGTGCCTCGCCTCCCGCCCGTCGCCGACACACCGCATCCCTCCATTGCCGACACCGCCGCGCCCTCGACGCCGACGCCTTCACACGCCACCTCAAGACCGCCACGCCGACGCCGAGGACGCGCATCCCTCCGCCGCCGACACCGCCCGCCTTCGTGAGTATCTTCGGTTTAGCACTTTGTTCTGTTTGGCCGAGGTGTTGGTCTTTGCTCAATGATGAACTAGGGTTTATATATATGATCGAGAACATTTTCTTACGTGTTTTAGGCCTTGAATTATAGACTTGAATGCTTAGAAGAATTGATCATTTTGCTGTCCGAATATACTCGTGTGATAACTTGTTATTGCTTAGTTCATTCTTTGTCGGTTTAGTTCAATTCACTAGTTTACGCTTACTTGTGTTACTAGAATCGATCTCTGATTGCTTTGACCCATACTCGGTATTGATCGGTTGCCTAAGCGCATTCTTGATTAATCGATTACTTGTTTGATTATTGATCTATTTTGATTGATCGTATATGAGTAATCTTAGCGATGTCTAAATTGATTTAGTTCATGCTAGTGGTATGAGTAAATCGGTTGTTACGTATTCTGGAAGAAGTAAGTAGTGACAAACAATAAGAACTTTGCTTTTACTTGCTGATCTAGAAGTCGTGTACTGTTTTGGTTAGCAAGTTTAGTACTGGTTATGATCTGAACTGTGTGTATACATTGACAGTACAATTCTTTAGTGTGCATTTTAAGGTGGTATGAATTCAAGGCCTAATCCATTGAATAATTTGTTAGCCCATTTGTGATTGTGGTGAAGATTCTTATCTTCATCCAAACCCTAATCTGAGAGCACTAATCATAAACCATATTGGGTCTTGTAGACATAGAGCAATTGACAACGGTCTTTTGAGTGTCTTCTTATCTTTGATTATGTCCTTCCCTCAAATTAATTTCATGATCTTAAGTGGTGCATAAGCTGTGCAAATCAAGTAGGAAGATAAGTTCAAGATAATTTATTGTCATTCATCATGTTTGTGAGGTCCTATATTTTACAAGTCTTTGTTAAGTTCCATTTTGTTATATGTAGATATACGAATCACAGTTTTGCTAATGGCTTATTTTCGGCATATTAATTTTGTTTAGATATATGTTTACTTTTAGCATATTACTTTTGTTTAGACATGTGTTTACTTTCAGCATATTACTTTTGTTTTTATCTCGGCATATGTTAGAGTTTAGGTTGCGTAACCTCGTCTCCCTGTTCGAGAGTGCTTATTTATAAATATCTTTGGAATAGCATATTCATAAGCAAGCGATCTCGAATTGTCCACGTTTTTGGGCGATTCGAGATATGTGGTTCGGGCAAGTTCTGAGCTATGTTGTACAACTCGAGTTGATTTGATAGCGTTTCCGGTGTTCTCCTGATATACCCTCTTGACTGTTGTCGAGATGTGTATCGGAGAACAATGAAGATCTTCCGAAATTTTCTCTGGTTGTACAACAACAAAACTTGCTCGAACCACATATCCTCGAATGGGATTAGGACCAAACCTATTTAGAGATTAGGGGTTATCGTTGAGTGCGTATTTAGTTGGTCAACGATATTACATGTTATGTAAACACTAACTTGACCTTCTTGTGTTGCTATTCTTGCAAGTATCGAAAACCGACCTATTGTTCCCATTGTCTTGCAAGTATTATTGTCATTGCATTAGTACATTAATGCTCAAATTCTCTGTTGATGTTGTGAAATCTGAAACTTGTTGGTATTTCCAAACATCTGCTAGTGCTAAATTCACTTGTCATATGGAATGGGCTTTTGTTTTTTATCGAGCATAGGTTAGAGTTTAACTTGCGTAACCCACATGTATCCGTTGAATTTAGAGATTAGGAGTTATCATTGAACTTATTTAGTTGGTCAATAGATAGACTTTTGTTGAACAATTGCATACTATGAATTATCTGTTGATCCTTTACAAGATTTATTGTCAAGTGCATATAGTAGCTTCAAATTGCTTTCTCTCATGTCACACATATGACCTTATCGATAAGAAAACTCAAAATGTCGCAACTAGAGAGCATCGGCTCGTCGCAGACAGTAGAAGGTGTCTTCTTGAGGGCGAGCATGGTTCCAATTACTAAAGGGCGAGTAAGGTGAGGAAGACCCGAGGACCAAACAAAGGGGCTCTGAGGAGAACGCCGCAGTTCTCCGCTTCAATGCCACGAAGTGTCTGCACGGCCCTCCTAAGTACATGGGGCGATACGGGTCATTTCTTGGCCAATTGGTGAGGAGAGAGTGCCCATAACAATTAAGGATTGGAGAAAGGAAGTCATGGAAAGCGTAAGAATCGGTTGTGGGAAGAGGTTAAGAGTAAATGGATTATAGAGGAGGAAGATGAACCCAAAGCGAGGCAGTGCGCCTTGAAGAGGATGGGTGTGGCCTTGAGGCACTTCAAGACCCTTATGCACAGTGATGCGTCTTTGAAAGGCCGTACACCATTCGAGAGGTATCCATTTGTGACCCACGATGTTTGGGCGGAGTTCACGAGGATGAAGGGTGCATGAGGCAGAGCGGTGAGAGAGGAACACCGCTGTCCGAGGCATAACACGCACCCGCACCACCTCAATACTGATGCTATGAGGGAAGAAGGCAGAGTGGGCGCGACTAGCCGAGGAGTGCACTCACTCGGGACGGTGATGCCTTACTCCCACATATCGAGGAGCGACGCATAGCGGGTATTAGCGAGGACAAAGAAAACCCTGACGGGCAGCTTGTAGTTGCAAACCACCGCTACCGCTCAAGTCGTCTCTACCATCGTAAGACATCTAACTTAGTACAATACAATTGACCCAACTTGTTGTATTTCAAATCTAATTCAGACTAAGCTTATTACAGAAGAGGTAAGCCGGTGAAAAGAACAGGGACCTTCTGAGCCAAGGGTCGAAGGACATCTCTGCCGTCTATGATCGGAAGTCCGACCATAAGGGCGGTGCTTGCCGTGGGCGGGACACACGAAGAAGTCCTACTTTCAAGATGACGCCTGCGAGTCTTAGTATCAAGGTCATGGCAGCACGTGAGAAGCGCCTCAAGGACACACTAAGGGAGCGGTGAGGAGGAGATTAAGGAGGAGATGATGGCACGTGAGGAGGAGATAAGAGGAGATGATGGCACATGAGGATCGCTGAGGGCGAGATGATGGCGATGATTTCCCAAAGTCGAGCGGATGCCCTCGACTCTCATAGAGAAGTCTGTGCCCCAACCTAGCAAACCGGTTCCAAAAATGATAAGACCGGTCCCCAAATGAAGGTAATAATTAATTTTTCTGAGTTAAAGCTACGAGTGTAACTCCGCAATGTTTTTCCTCAAGTTGTACACTTCTTGCAGTGCTGCGAAGTGCCAGCTCACCATCATGACGGAGGATGGATTTCCCATCGAGGTCGCACGCTGGGTTGCATTTCCATGCAACGAGACCGATCTTGTGCATGGTCACTGTGGGGAAGGGCTACATGAGGTCTTTGGTGGACTACGTCCCACGAAGACTTCTTATCACATGTGCTCGATTTCCCCCCCAACGAAGATATCACCACTCTCGGGCAAGCACGCATGTCGTTCATCAAGTGGCCCACGACGGGTGTCGTACTGGTCAAGGTAAAAAGTCCCTCCACGTCTTCTCTACCATTCCAGTACTACTGCAGTAAGTTAAATATATGCGTGCTTCATAGGTTCCTCCTGCGCCTGCTCCTGCTCCTGCTCCTGCGCCTGCTCCTGCTCCTCACTTTGATCCCGCTCTCCTCCTCACTTTGCTCCTGCTCCTGCTCTGCTCTTGCTCCTGGCTTGCGCCTCCTCCTGCTCCCACTGCTGCTCCAACATGACTGATGACACAGAGTGCAGACTGGCGTGTAAAGGACAAACCACGACACCAGTAGAACCACAGAGGCCTCCGAGACTCCTTTCACCAAGAGGGCAAAGGCGACAGAGGCCACAGGCGCCCTTAAGGTACTGAAAAGCCCCTTGCCCGACCTCGGAGACTCCTTGACCCAAAAGAAAAGTCGGCCACAGCCACACGGGCACCAGTATGATTATAAGGCCTCTGAGCATGGAAAGCCCCGATTGCATCGCCTGGTGAATGATCTAGGCAGGTGGACTCGCCTCCTCCATGGATGGTACCTTGATAAGGTGAAGGGGAAGAGCGTCGAGTCGACTTCAACGTGAAGTATAAAATGGTACATTTTCACCGTGAGGAGAATGGAACATTCCTGTCGAGTTTGAGGATCTATTCGTGTGTACCAAATGAAAGCCGTCGATATTTCTACTTTACGATCATGGACGCTGTGAGTATCACACCATATAGCTTGCGCTCATGACTTTTATAGGATTTTGCATTATGTTTTCTCATTCAACACGAGTTGCAGGATAATGAGACAACGAGCCGTGATGAATCTACACGAAGTTGGGTTTGTCGACCCCGAGCTTGTGTCTGCGATCATGGCTAAGCTTCAACCGGGGTTCGTTGCTAGCTACATCAAGGGGGTATTGCAAGCTGAGTCGAATAAGGACTTCATTGTATTGCCGTACCACGAGGAGTAAGTAGTACTTTTCGATTCAATTACTTATGCGCACTTAAAACCGTATGTGAACTTATTTCCTTGCACTATATTTTATTTAATATGCAACCATTGGGTTCTACTCGTCCTCGTTCCGAGTGAAAATACAATCTACACATTTAACTTTCGATTAACAAGAGACCGATGGCATCTGCGATCAAGCCTCTTTTGCGATAAGCACATTATTGAAACCTAACACATCGAGGAATTTAACTACGTTTATTTTTTTGACTCAATGGTGCTCTCCAATGTATGTAGGGGTTTCTCGGACTATGTCGATGAAGGAGGGCCGACGACGACAAAAAGGGCAAGACAACTGCGGATAAGCAATTTAAGGTACAAGTGCCTAGCATATATATGATTAATTTTTTGACATCTAATCTTCGTGGGCTGAATTTCTTTTCTCTCTTCACGAGTGCCATCAACAGGCAGCGGTGACCATTGCGGCTTCTATGTCATGCAAAGACATGCTCATCGTGGTCGGCAACTCACAACTTTTCCCTAAGGTATATGTCGTGCATAATAATATACTTAGCCTTTTACATAGAAATTTTGAACCTGAAATTAATACACTCATTTACATTTTGCGAAGATCAATATCCCCGTAAGAGTTTAGACGAAGAAAGCACTCAACAATTTACTGAGACCACTTATGCGGTGATCTTGGTTAGAAGTTATATCGAGGATGACAGTTTAGAGATCCGAAGCATCCTACTAGTCCATATGTAAACAATATTAATAATATATGTCAATTTGATATGTATCAGAGGAAGTCCATGTACTCATTGTCAAGCATGTTAGAGTTGTATATTGTGAACGACTATGATATATATGTGTTGTAATTGAAGCGTTTCTGTTCTGTGAATGTGATATATGCATCCTGTGTTCTGTATTGAGAATGTGATGATATATATTGTGCATACTGTTTTAATCTGTGTTTTTTTTGAAGAATTTGCAAAAATGGCACACTCCAATGGGTCATCAGAATCGGTTCTTTAAGGGAAGTGATTCTGATGACCCCCTCATCAGATGACATTTTATCACGATCGGGTCAAAACCGATTCTGATAGCTCCATCTCATCACTATCTAAGGACATCGTATCGCCACTAGAACCGATTCTAATGCTAAAAAAGAACCGATTCTGATGTGCCGTTCTGTAGTAGTGATCAAACACTCCATGACAGATAAGGAAGCACTGACCCTTACATTGGTGGTTGAGACACCGTGTGTAGAGCTCACAGTAGCAATATGGAGGATGTTGTGTAGCGTGTACCATTTTGGATGGTAGAAGCTTGGCCAAACCAGCTCCATGCCGTTCCTCCAGCTGCAGTTTGTCGTTGGCCTCGTTGAACATTTCAAGGCATACATGGTTGCCGTCCACAAAATTGAGCTCTAGAGTCGATTGCCGGCCAAGCTTCTTGTTGGTCTCCTCACCAACAAGCACACGCACCTCAATGTCTACGACTTAGCCAAGCATTTCCTCAAACACAAGGTCGACTGCAACTGGACCCAATTCTAGAAACAACACTGAATCCACGACATGGATGAGCTTGTTGTCAGGTGGATTGAGGCCTCGGCTACGTCCTCATCAAGCATACCCTCACATATATGGTCTGCAGCATCCATGTAAAACTCCAGGAACACCGATGAACTACCGACTTGGGTGATCACATCGTCCGCAAGCTTCTCATCCCACACCTCGTCCGTGCGAGGCGTTCCATCAAACACCTCATCCAAAACATCCATGCGAAGCTCTAGGAAGAGGGAAGAGCTACTGACCTGAGTGAGCACGTCATCGATGATTGGCTCAACAATTGTCTTCCTATTCCCGCCATCAAAGTACTCTCGACACTGAGCTAGTTGCTACAATATGCCATCGTGCCAGTCGAGGTCCTGTGGTGTATCCTCCTCATCATCCCACACCACATCCTTCAGAAGCATTGCACCGAACATCTCAAGGGCAGCACCTGCTACCAAAGACGGAAGCACCCATGGGCTAGTATCAGACTCCATGCCCTCCCGGTCAACTGACATCGTGATCGCAATCATCGCATAAGGCATTCCATCGAACACCTGCTGCATGCTCTCGTCACCTTCACCTCCAATGCCTAGATTGGCACACATATTCCTCACCGCCGCTTCCATTTCGTCCATTTGCTTCTGCAGCGAACTTTCAGGTGTGAATGGCATTCCATCGAAAACTTGAGTGGTAGCAACCATGGGCTGTTCCTGGTGTGGTAGTGTGGTGCCACTACAATCCTTGCAGTCGCGCACCCCCTTGCATGGCGTCAGTGGTGGAAGTAGCAGCTCAGGCACGCCCTCCTTGCTTCCAAAAGCTTGTCTGCCAATGATCCGGGCCACTGCTATAGTTGTCAACTCCATTTGCTTCACCATCTCTACCCACCTCTCCTCTGCCATGATCGGCCATTCCCAAACCCAATGTGAGGTTGAGGATGAAGAGCTGTCATTTCCCACGGTCGTCGACGATGAAATCGCTGAGATGTGAGATCTCAACTCTCGAATTGGGTAAATATCCCATGGCAGCGTACAAGGTTCACTGTGACATGAGACGAATTAACACAAAGATAGAGGAAGGCTTGAGGAGGAGGAAGAAGAGACAGGAGAAAGGGGAATTCTGATTTCAATTCATTTGGTCGATGCCTTGCTTGGAAAAAAGATACCGACTTTCAAGCCCTTTCTTACGCACGCTACCATCTGGGTCCTGTTGGAATATTTGGGTTTGGCCCACTTAACTGAGACAAATAATTTCTAGAAAATCTCAAAGGACCACTCATGAGGAGGCATGTGCACTATGAATAGTCCCACATTGCTAGCCTAAAGTGGTGAACACTAGTTTATATAGTTGACTGTGGTTCACCATGGTAGAACCATGTGGGAGAAAGGAGAAAGCCCACACGCTCGCCTCGCCTCACCTCGCCGGGCCGGGCGGGCGGGCGGAGGGCGCGAGCGTCTGGCACTGCGTGAATGGTCCGTCGAAATCCGGTCCGAGGGCCTTGCGCAGACGCAGCTTCCTTTTGCGCTTTATTCTTTTGCTACTCGGATTCGTCGCGGTTGCGGTATGAGATAAGGACTCAGAATGACTCCGATCGTGGCACGTCTTGAGTCACGTTGATCCGATTACGAGTATCCCTATAAATCTTGCGTCGTGCATCCATGTAGATGAATATCTGAGACCACGTTGAGTTAGGGTTTTTGCCACCTCTACGCTGCTTCGCCGCCGCCGTAATCTTCTCCATCCGGCCGACGTGCATACGCAATCGGGAGAGCGGTCTCCGGAACCCGCGTCTTCGCGATCTGCACGGAGAGGGCGAATAAGGTTTAGAAGCGCTCACGCGACTGCTCAAGTTCGTACCACGCTCGTCTTCTGTTCTGCTGCTTTGGGCGTCGTGCGTGGCAGCGGCTCTGCGACGCTACGCGTCACCAACATTGACCTCGTCAACACCGCATCCGCACCTACTACGTCAACGTCATAATCAAGAACCGCACCGCAACGCGCCGTCATCCTCTTTTGCTCAGTACATTCAATCTGTTCTAATCTCGTGGTTAATCATGTTTATCAAGATGATCATGATGTTCGTGCTATCTAGTATGTTAGAGATATACATGCTAGTTTCTGTGATGTTGTTCATGATTTATATTCGGAATTTAATCTGGAAAATGTCTAATTTCTCAACAATCCAAAAACCTTATTGTAGACATTTCTTGGATTAACAATGGCTGGATTTGCCGACGCACTGAGGCCGGAGAAATTCTCTGGTGTGCACTTTAAGAGGTGGCAAGTCAAGGTCACGCTCTGGCTTACGGCTATGAATGTATTCTGGGTTAGTAAAGGCAAACCTGAAGGTGATCTCTCTACCGAGCAGCAGAAGAGTTTCACGGATGCCAATACTCTCTTCATTGGATGCATTCTTAGCGTTCTTGCCGACCGTCTGTGTGATGTGTACATGCACATAACAGACGCTGAAGGTCTTGTGGGATACTGCTTGAATGCTAAGTTCGTTGCATCGGATCACGAGTAGTGAATCGTATGTCATGGAAAACTTTCATGACTATAAGATGGCTGATAATCGCTCTGTTGTAGAGCAAGCCCATGAGATACAGTGCATTGTCAAGGAACTCGAACTCCTGGAATGCATCTTACCCGATCCTTTTGTGGCCGGTTGCATCATTGCAAAACCGCCTCCCTCGTGGAGGAGTTTCGCACTACACTAAAACCTAAGAGGACAAAGATATCGATCGAAAACCGATGGCGTCCTTGATGTTGAAGAGAGGCTCGGGCTAAGGATTTCAAAGGTAAAGGAGCCGAGGGCGATCCAGCGCCAACGTGTTTGAAGAACTACGGCAAGAACAAAGGGAAAAATAAGCCTAACAAGACTACCAACTTCAAGAAGAAGATGATGAACAAGGTGGTGACCGCTTCACATGTGGTGAGTCGGACACTTTTCCAAGGAATGCCCCGATCGTGCGGACCGTCGAGGAAAAAAAGCCAACAAAGGATGACGTCCAAGGTCATCAACACATGACCGCTAGCAATCTTTGCCGAGACGCAGGTATGGTAATTTACCTTCAGTATTCTCGATATTTCATCTTCGGTTGGTGGATTGATCTGGTGCTAACGTTCATGTGTGTTCGACATCAATATGTTCTCTTCTTATCGGGTCATTCGGGATTCTTCCGTCCCGATGGGGAATGGGTCACATGCTTCGCTCATGGCAGCGCACAATGGATCTGAAGTTCACCGGGAAAGATCGTGCGCTTGAGGAACGTCAAGATGTCCCTTCTATCAACAAGAATCTCGTTAGTGGCTCCCTTCTATGCGAGAGAAGGGTTTAAGGTAGTGTTAGAGTCCAATAAAGTAGTTGTGTCCAAGCATGGACTATTTATTGGTAAAGGCTATGAGTGCGGAGGCTTGTTCCGCTTTTCCTTTCAGATTTCAATAATAAGTCTGTGAACCATATATGTGGTAGTGTTAATGATGATGCGAGTATTTGGCACTCTCGCTTTATGCCACATTAATTTTGGTCTTATGAACCGGCTTTCGGCATGAGTTTAATTCGAATTTCACTATTGCCAAAGGTTCTAAGTGCCATAGTTGTGTGCAATCGAAGCAACCTCGAAAGCCACACAAGGCGGCTGAGGAGAGGAACTTGGCACCTCTAGAACTCATACATTCTGATCTGTGTGAGATGAATGGTGTGTTGACAAAAGGTGGAAAGAGATATTTTATGACATTGATTGATGATGCGACTAGATTTTGCTATGTTTACTTGTTGAAAACTAAGGACGAGACGCTAGACTACTTTAAAATCTATAAAGTGAAGTTGAAAATCAACTAGAGAGAAAGATCAAGCGTCTTAGGTCGGATCGTGGTGGCGAATTTTTCCCAAAATCTTTGATGATTTACATGCGAACATGGTATTATTCATGAGAGGACACCTCCCTACTTGCCCGAATCAAGCGGGATTGCCGAGAGGAAAAACCGCCGCCGACCGACTTGGTGAATGCCATGTTGAATCTTTTTGGTTTATCTAAGGCATGGTGGGGGAGGCAGTGTTGACTTCATGTCATGTCTGAATAGAGTTCCCAATGTAAAATGGAGAAGACCCCTTACGAGAAGTGGGTTGGGAGAAAACCATCACTTTCTTACTTGCGCACATGGGGATGCTTGGTGAAAGTCAATGTACCGATTAACAAAAAGCGTAAGCTCGGGCCTAAGACGATGGATCGTGTCTTTACGGGATATGCTCGTGAGCATCGCTATAGATTTTAGTAGTTAAATCGATATGCCCGATATGTATGTTGATACTATTATGGAGTCTCGTGATGCTACGTTTTTTGAGAATATATTTCAATGAATGACATGCATAGCACTTCTAGATTTTCTTCGAGATAATTCACGAGACTATTACACTGTTGAGTCTTCCGAGCAACCACTTGAGAAAATCCTAGAGGAGGATGACAATGAAGCTCCTAGAAAGAGCAAGAGACGGAGGATTGAAAAATCCTTTGGCAATGATTTCATTATGTACCTCGTGGATGATACTCCCACGTCCATTGCAGAGGCATATGCATCTCCGGATCTGAGATAATTGGAAAGAAGCTGTCGAGAATGAGATGGACTCGATTCTTGCCAATGGGACTTGGGAGGTGACCTGAACGACCCTATGGTCAGTAAACACATGTGGGCTGCAAGTGGGTGTTCAAGAAGAAGCTTAGGCCCGATGGTACTATTGAGAAGTCTGAGGGCTCGGCTTGTGGCTAAGGGTTACACCCAAAAGAAGGCGAAGATTTCTTTGATACTTATTCACTGTTGCTAGAATGACCACCATTCGAGTACTACTTTCCTGGCTGCCTCGTATGGTCTTCTTGTTCATCGGATGGACGTGAAGACAGCTTTCCTAATGGAGAGCTAGATGAGGAAATCTATATGGAGCGACTGATGGGTATGTAGTAAAGGGTCAAGAGAGCAAGGTGTGTAAATTATTGAAATCTTTGTATGGCTCAAACAAGCACCTAAGCAATGGCATGAGAAGTTCGACACCACTTTGACCTCTGCGAACTTTGTCATTAATGAGGCCGATAGATGTGTATATTATCGCTATGGTGGGGGTGAAGGAGTTATATTGTGCCTTTATGTGGGCGATATCTTGATCTTTGGCACAAATATTGATGTGATCAATGAGGTCAAGTCTTTTCTCACAAAGAAATTTGATATGAAAGATCAGGGAGAAGCCGATGTAATTCAGACATCAAGCTTATTAAGGATGAGAGTGGGATTACTCTTCGCAATCCCACTATGTGGAGAAGGTCTTGAGCGGTTTGGCTTTATGGACGACAAGCCCTCCCCACTCCTTATGATCCCAAAGTGACATTGAGAAAGAATAAGAGAATTGGCTTAAACCAATTGAGATATTCTCAGTTGTCGGTTCGCTCATGTATCTTCTTTGGTGCAACGAGACTCGATATATCATTTCTTTGTGAGCAAATTGAGTAGGTTCATGTCAAACCCGACTCGATCATTGGCATGCACTTGAAAGGGTAATGCGCTATTTGAAAGGTACTATGAGTTATGCGATTCACTATTCAGGCACTCTGCGATTGCTTGAGGATCTGATGACTCGGCTGGATTTCGATGTAGATGAGCTCTATGCCACCGGTGGATATGTGTTTACCATTGGTGGTGGTGCAAAGTCATGGAGGTCTTGTAAGCAGACCATTTTGACAAGGTCAACCATGGAGGCGGAGCTCATCGCTTTAGATCTGACCATCAGAGAGGCAGATTAGCTCGTGAGCTATTGATGGACTTGCGGTGGTTGAAAAACCAATACCGCTATCCTTATGAACTGTGATAATCAATGCTGTGATTGCTAAAGTGAACAGATGCTAAGGATAATGCGAAGTCATCAAGACACGTTAAAAGACGCATCAAGTCTGTCAGAAATTGAGAAACTCCGGAGTAATAAGTGTGACTTATATTCAAGCAGAGACAAAAACTGGCGAGATCCTTTATTAAGGGACTATCACGGAATGTGATAGAAGGTGCATCGAGGAGATGGGTATGAGACCCATATAAGTTGCAATAGTGGTAACTCAAATTTTGTGATCGGAGATCCCGTGAATTGGGTCTGGGTAAAACAAGTCATTGTGAACCGAGGAGAGTAATTACCCTCTCTAAGTGAAGATGCAATACTCTCAAAATCTTTGTAAGGCGATGGCAATATGCCTTAATGTGTTTCTATTGGCTATAACTAGCGAAGATCTTTGTTCTCTGAGCATTCTTGAAAGAACACACCTATATGAGCCCGACTGTCTAAAGTCGCAGTCTATGAAATATTTGGAATATTTGGGCTTGGCCCACTTAATTGAGACAAATAATTCCTAGAAAATCTCAAAGGCCCACTCATGAGGAGGCATGTGCACTATGAATAGTCCCACATTGCTAGCCTAAAGTGGTGAACACTAGTTTATATAGTGGAGTGTGGTTCAACATGGTAGAACCATGTGGGAGAAAGGGAGAAAGCCCACACGCAGCCGCCTCGCCGGGCCGGGCCGGGCTCGGGCTCGGGCACGCCAGGCGGGCGAGGGCGCGCAGGCGTCTGCGGCACTGCGTGAATGGTCCGTCGAAATCCGGTCCAGGGCCTTGCGCAGACGCAGCTTCCTTTTGCAGTTTATTCTTTTGCTACTCGGATTCGTCGCGGTTGCAGTATGAGATAAGGACTCCGTAACAGACTCCGATCGTGGCACGTCTTCGAGTCACGTTCGGTCACGGTTACCAGAGTATCCCTATAAATACTGCGTCGTGCATCCATGTAGATGAATATACAGACCACGTTGAGTTAGGGTTTTTGCCACCTCTCGCTGCTGCCGCCGCCGCCGTAATCTTCTCCATCCCGAGCGCCGACGTGCATCTGCAATCGGGAGAGTAGGTCTCCGGAACCCTTCGTCTTCGCGATCCTGCACCGGAGAGGCGAATAAGGTTTTGGGAAGCGCCGCTGCATCGCTCAAGTTCGTCACCACGGCTCGTCTTCCTGTTCTCGCTTTTTGGGCGCCGTCAGAGCTGCTCTCGCGACGCCACCGTCACCAACATCGACCTCGTCAACACCGCAACCGCACCTACTACGCCAACGCCAAGAATCGCAACCGCACCGCAACGCGTCATCCTCTTCGCCGATGACGTTCAATCTGTTCTAATCTGTGGTTAATCATGATTATCAAGATGATCATGATGTTCGTGCTATCTAGTATGTTAGAGATATACATGCTAGTTTCTGTGATGTTGTTCATGATTTATATTCGGAATTTAATCTGAAAAATGTCTAATTTCTCAACAGGTCCCACACTCATGGACCATGCCTAGAAATATCAAACTCGTACTCTCCTGATTAGGAATAGCAATTGGGTACAGCGGGCATAGGTAGTACTCATCCATACCTATGTTCATGCCCATCAACCCAAATCTCCCTACGGGTATACCCGCGAAGGGTGGTAGATAAAGAATCTCACACATACCCATTGTCCGTGGAAACTTGATACCCTCAGGTATACCCGTTTACTCGCCACCATCAACCGTCCTTCCAACCAAAGGGCACTACGAGCTAATGAGTTATGATACTGATACAATCCTTTTGATGAAATTATGTGAATCAGCTATATTTTGTGGATTGAAGAATGATTATCAATGATTTAAAATTGCAAACTCACATGGAAATAAGAATTAAAATAACACACGCAGTCAAAACGCACAGGTGTTCAGGTTCAACAATTAAAATGGAAATAGTTCATCAATTATCACATATGCTCAAGTTCAACCATTAAAATGAAAATAATTCATCAGCCATCACACACGTCACAATTCACTCGTCATGGTATCACCAATCACAAATTGCTAGTATGAGATACTGCAAATTAGGAATCTGGGGGCTGACTAGGCGTTTGTTGTATCCCACATGTAAGTAGAAAGTGGCAAGTAATTAGATGGAATAGGTACAGGTGAAGCTCCCTATACCTGTGCCTGTTTGCCTGTCAGGCAAAGTTTGGTCCCCCATAAACATGCCTTCGGGCAACAAAAGAGAAATATATCCACCTCTATTAGGGTTTTTCTCACAGGTGTATGAATAATCGAGTAATATTACCATCCCTACTCCTGATCCCACTTCCAACATAGACGATACATTTTGTTCTTCTCTGCTAAGTTCCTAGCCAGATTTTTTGATTTTATCGATACGATGGTAGTACTGGAAGTTGACACTAGGCTGAGTTGGGTATAAATAAATCCCTTTCAATTTTCTTTCGATGAACACTGCTGCTCCAAGGCGTAGGTGCTTCACATTAGTGCCGCCATTGTTGACAATCGTGACACTATTGCAATATATGGAGTCTACAGTGAGGAAGCCAGTGAATTCATCTACTCGGGGACTCGACATGTTGTTCATCTAGAATCTTTAATATAAAATCCTTACAATTAATCCATACATTATTAATACAAATCAGAGGGTTTTGTCTTAAAATAATTGTTGTGAAACATATATACTCACAGATCTGAGGTTTGCAGAAGGTTTGCCTCAGTCACAAGTTTGTAGTCTTTTTTTTTTTGAAAGAGCAGCGAGAGGATTGCTGCAAATTATATTAAAAAGAAAAGGGAAACACTTGAGCTGTTTTTTATGGAAAAAACTGATCCCGAAAAAACCTCACAACAAAACCCCCCACTCACACCACTAATATCATATCTAGAACCCACTCACGCCACTATCGAAACCAGCAACACAAGAAGATCAAAGGACGCTCGCACGAAACTAATCTGTAGTCTTCTTTTTCATCTCTCTGCTCTCAAAAGAAAAAAAAACTGTAGTCTTCTTTGCAGAGGGTTTACCTCAATCACAAGTCTGTAGTCTTCTTCTTCGTCTCTCTCCCAAGGGAGACCCGAGGTTCTTTTGTTCCACTGCTGGACCGCGTCAAGCGATCGATCCTCGGTGCAACTCCACCTAGCCTGTTCCAAACGGAGGTTCTTTGTTGTTGTATTTTTTTTCTTCAGCATTCTCGCTAGTATTTGAGTGGGCGTGGGACGTGTTGATTTCAAAATTAATTTTAGATTACTTTAGTTTCATCTGTATTTTTCTTAGATAAATTAAATAAGAGAATTGTTAAGTGACGCTCGAGTTTTTTTGTTTGTGAACGCTCAATTTTTTTAATCTATAGAGTACTCACGTGCTCTCTACACATGCCCAATAAACACACTACAGGAAAACCAACATTTTTCGCGGCCAAAAATGTATTTTCGCTTACCGACAAAAGCCGAGGATTAATACAGATATTTTAAATACTTAACCGAACCGATGATTACTACATATATTTTCGTCGGTTTTACAATAACTGACGATTAATACATTTATTTTCGTCGGCTATATTGTAGGCCAACAAAAATGTAGAAGTTAGGGTTCATGCACTCTGCCACGGTTACTATGTTTTCATCGGCCCTTACCCTACCGTCGAAAATATAAGTATTTTCGTCAGTTCCAGTACATACCGATGAAAATATAGGAATTAGGGTAGGGCGCTCTGCCAAGGTCACTATGTTTTCGTCAGCTCTAAACCTAGCCGCCGAAAATACAACTATGTTTTCATCACTCAGAGGATCGAAATATACTAATGTAGCAATCAGAGAGGGGTGAATGATTGCGCGAAGCTAAAATCAAATTTTCGATCTTTTCAAACACCCCAATTGAAACTCAAATTGCTTGGAAATCGCTTTATGCGGTTGGGAAACAAATAGACCATCTGGCGACGATGAGATCACTTAGGCGACCAAGAGATCACTGGGCGACAGTTTGGGCACTTGGGCGACCAAGAGAGCATTTGGGCGACGGTTTGGCACTTAGGCGGCGAGTTTGAGCACTTGACGACCATGAGATCACCGGGCGGCGATGAGAACACCGGGCGACTGTTTGGGCACTTGGCGGCGATGACACACTGGCGACCGGTTTGGGCACTTGGACGAGCGATGGACACTTGGGCGGCGGGTTGGGTACTTGGGCGACGAAAAAGCACTTGGCGAGCGGTTTAGTAGGTCAAGCGACCACGTGAGCAGCTAGGTGACCACGCGCGATCAGGCGAGTAGACTAATATAGGTTCATTAAAATAGAAATTCCCAAAGATCCAGCCGTTAGATTGATGTGAAATTTTAACTGTAGAAACTAGACTTAATTATGCAGCTAACACAAAAATAATTAGGTCAATCAAATCTATGGATCTAAAGTTATGTCCTTTGCAAGATGACCGAACTCGGGCGACCACGCTGAGCGATCGAGCGGCGGACATCAATCTGGCGACCACAAATTACAGAAGACCTAACTATTGGATTGATGTGAAATTTTAATCTGTAGAAACTAGATTCAATTATGAATCAAACCCAATAAGAATCAATCCGATCGGATCTACGGATCAAAAGATATTATCTTCGCAAGATGATACCTTTGCAAAGAACCGAACTCCGTGATGAACTTTGTGACTGCTGTGATGAACAAAACTTCAAGCGATCGATCAACTATGCCGGAGCCAAGAACTTGTGAGAAAGATCTTTATTTTTGATCTGGTTATAGTACTCAAACAAAAGAGTACAACCCTAAAATCTTGCTCACAAATAAACAGGGGACACCAGCCCTATTTATATAGAGCAATCCTAACGAGATAGGATACAACTCCACTTCCAACATGGAAAGAGTCTGTATACATCTCAACTTGGCCCAACGTGGCCAAAAACAACTCTTGCACGTATATACAGCCCACTGCTGTAATTACGTGACTAACCACCTCCATGTGCATGTTCTCTAGCCGAACGTCCGCATGATATCCTCGACCACCAAGACCTCGATTCCTCCACGAACCTAGTCACGAACCTCGGTTCTTCCATGAACCTAATTCGGTCCGTCATCGACCACGTTAGCCTCGAGCAACACCGCACATGAATTAACAAACAACGCGTCGAGCACAAGTCCACGACTTGACTCAAGATTAATCCATGCAACCACTCACACGAGTGCATTGCATTAAGCAAAACCATTATGCTATCGGCATAATCAAATGAACATTTGAGCACAAATCCACCACTTGCCTCAAAAACAACCCATGCAACCACTCACATGAGTGCATTGCATCAAGCAAACTTCATCATGCTATCACCAGCATGATAATCATCTCAACATAGCACATGCACAGGCACCACACATGCCATAACCAAAATCACTTTACAATGCCAATTTCACCATTCAACCAAATTTTCATCACATGATCTCACAAGCTCGAACACTGGCCGACGAAAATACACGTTTTTTTGGCGGACCGAGGCCGAAAAAATCTGAGGTTTAGTTACACGGGCCGAGCCCTACTGTTTGTCTACTCATGATTCATACATCATCCCGCCGCGCGCGCCCGCGCCCTCCCGCGCCGCC
This sequence comes from Guadua angustifolia, assembly GCA_036346375.1. Classification (NCBI taxonomy): domain Eukaryota; kingdom Viridiplantae; phylum Streptophyta; class Magnoliopsida; order Poales; family Poaceae; genus Guadua; species Guadua angustifolia. Next base: position 65,980 of record JAYEVE010001309.1, on the reverse strand, counting down.
GCCCACTGCGCCCTCCCGACCGCCTCGCCCTCCATGTTGCCCTCCCCGGCCTTGCCTCCTCCCCCGCCCTCGCCGCCTCCGCCTCCCGGCCCACCTCCTGGCCGTCGCCGCCTCCCCAGTAGCCACCTCCAGCCAGCGCCACCTCCCATACCGCCCACCTCCTTGACTTGCAGCCCTTGCCCGGCCGCCACGGACGTCTACCCTCTGCCGCCCTCGATCAAGACCTCCCGACAAACCACCGTCTCCGCCGCACGATTGTCACCGGAGCGCGTACCATCTGCCGCCCTCGCGCGTGAGTATCCAATGGTTTGTGATAGAAATGATCAAGTGTTACACATCATGAATAGTGGATACATATTTAATTTGATGAACCAATGATGAACCGGTAATGATCCATAATTTCAGTGCCGTAGTTTACAAATTGCCTGTTGGATGCGTGATTGTTTAACTAAGGATCTGCTAGAATGTTTCATCCTGGTATGGGTGATTGATATCTTATAACTGCAACTGTTTATTTGTCTGCTGAGTGGATATCCTCCTTTCTAGGGAGGTCATGCCGAAATTTTGTAAATTTCAGTGGCTTAGTTTTTAGGCTGGTTTTAAGAGTTTAGGGGTTGATTTCAGTCTTTTCGTAGAGGTGATAGGTTTTATGTCTTGTTCGGTAATTCTTTGTTCAATTGAACTTGCTTGTGGAGAATTATTATCTACTGGTAACCTTTTGTATATGTGTGGGTCCGAGGTGTTACAAGAACCCACAAATAAAAACGAACACATGTAGAACCTGTTTGTAAATATTCCATAGGGTAAGACTATTTAATTTTTTTGCAAAGATAATTGTATTTGGCCATAGTTTGTATTAGTTTCCCATTTAAGTTGGATTCTAGTCAAAAAATATAAATAATTGCAACCATAACGATTAACCTTTCAAGGTTGTAAAAACCCAGTTCCTAAGCCTTATTAGAACCATAATTCTTGTATCATCATTTTTTAATAGAGTGGTATCAATATGGGTGATAATCGAGCATGGATGTATGTCGGCTGGAGAACAACGAGGGGTCACACGGACGAATGGGTAGAGAGGATACAAGCATTTGTGGATCATATTTTCTCTTTGAATCCATCTGATGGTGTAGTGAAGTGTCCATGCAGCAAGTGTCGTAACTTCGCTCGTAAGCGGAAGGAGGAGATCGAATTAGACTTGTGCAGATATGGATTTATGCCCAATTACTTAACTTGGTTCGAGCATGGTGAGTCACGTTTGGGTTGTACATCTAACATAGTCGAGATTATGATGACACGGAGGATAGATGCTTAGATATGGTGGAAGATCTTGGTCGACGATGCGAGGATGAACCTAAGAACGACTGTTGAGGTCGAAGAATTTTATAGGCTTCTTCTTGCTTCCAATGAGTCTCTGCATGAGTTTACCAATGTCACCCTTCTTCTTTGTAGTGACACGGTTGATGGCTATCAAATCGAAATACAATTTGAGTAAAGATTGTTACAACGATCTGGTCAAATTGATATGTGATATTCTTCGAGAGAATCATAAGATGCCGAAAGATCTTTATCGGTCCGTAAAAATGTTGGCGGGTTTAGGGATGCAATACGAGAAGATACATGTGTGCCCCAATAAGTGTATGTTATTCGGAAGGAGAATGTAGAACTAACACATTGTCTATATTGCAATGAGTCCCAGATGTTCAAATAACTGACGAGGAGGGAAACACGGTAACAACAAAGTCGGTGACCAAAGTGCTCGCTATATGCCCCTTAAACCAAGGCTACAACGAGCTTACCTATCAAAGGATACCGCCATGCATATGAGGTGGCACAAAGAAGGCATGCGTACATACGTGGGTTCCATGGGTCATCCTTCCGATAGTGAAGCTTGGAAGACATTGAGCAGTTCGATCCAAATTTCGCCGGAGATCCTAGAAATGTTCGTATTGGGTTGGCAACAGACGGCTTCACGCCTTTCACCACAAGTGCGGCTCCGTACTCATGCTGCCCGTGTTTGCAGTACCGTATAATCTCCCTCCATCATTATGCATGAAAGATGAGTATGTGTTTTTAACACTTGTTATTCCTAGGCCAGAGCATCCAGGAAAGCATTCCATTGATTGAGGAGCTGAAGGAGCTGTGGGAAGGTGTTTTGACATATGACAATAATAGAAAAGAGACCTTCAACATGCGTGTGGCTTATCTTTGGTCTATCCATGATTGTCCTGCCTACGGCATGTTTGTGGGGTGGAGCACGCATGGTCGAATGTTTTGTCCAGTTTGCATGGGTGACATAAATGCGTTTCATTTGAAGCATGGGGGCAAAATCTATTTCTTTGATTGTCACCGTCGTTTCCTTAATCAAGTCACCCATTCAGGAAAGATAAAAAGGGATTTCGGAAGGATGTGGCAGTTAGTAAAGGTCCGCCGAAACGTTTAACCGGGCATGAGGTTGTGGCGTGGCATAGTGAGTTGGATCTCACAAAGGATGGTAATGACGGATTCAAAGACACACATAATTGGACTCACATATCTAGCATATGGAGTCTGCTATATGCCACTTGTTTAATCCTCGTGCATAATATTGATGTTATGCATCAAGAGCGAAATGTCGCAGAAAGCATTATTATTACGTGCTTCGACTTTAACGAAAAAACAAAAGACAATGTTAAGGCTCGTAGAGACTTGGCTGAAATCTGTAACCGTCCCACACTTGAAGTGATGGAAGGTGGAAAGAAACCTCGTGCTCCTTACTGTCTTAAAAAGTCAGACAAGATGGAGGTTCTTAGATGGATGAAAAATATAAAATTTCCAGATGGTTATGCGGCAAATCTGAGACGCGCGGTGAACATCTCGACCAGTAAATTGAATGGTCTAAAGAGTCATGATTACCACATCATCATGGAAAGGCTACTACCGGTGATGTTCAGGGGATATATGCCTAAAGAAGTGTGGTTAATGTTGGCAGAGATCAGTTTCTTTTATAGGCAGTTGTGCTCTAAGGTAATAAAGAAATCAACGATGAAAGAATTAGGGAAGAATATACCAGTGCTTATATGCAAACTAGAAAAGGTATTTCCACCTGGTTTCATGAACTTAATGCAGCATCTATTGGTACATTTGCCGTACGAAGCAGAGGTGGGTGGCCCAGTGCAATACCGTTGGATGTATCGCATAGAGCGTACCTTGAAGAAACTCAGGGCTATGGTGGGTAATAAAGCACGAGTTGAAGGCTGCATCGCTGAGGCGTACTATCTAAAAGAAATATCCTACTTCTCGAGCCATTATTTTGCAGAGCAAAATGATATTAATGCTGAAACAACGCGATACCATACCTCTTCTGAAACAAGTGAAGGCCGTCTTGATATATTCAAGTGGAATGGCAAAGCAGTCGGTGATAGTTCCCCTCATGAGTTGACTCAAAAGAAGTGGAATGCAGCCATGATGTATATGTTCTTCAATATTGAGGAAATGGACAAGTATTTTGCGTAAGTACGAGTCATTTATGTGTAAATTAGTTTTGATAACTATATTGCAAATAACACATGCAAATTGTAGGATTTTCGACAAACAAGAATGGCTATTGACCCAACAGCCTACTGAAAAATAACTAGACAATTTACGTCGCAACGGTGTACACGGTGGCCCAAATTTCGTTACCTGGTTTCGAAGACATGTATAGATCCTATCTCAATTTAACTATAGATATAGCTATACGATAATGTTCCTAAAAAATATATGTCTTTGTAATGCGGAGGGATGCTAGCACCCACGAAGATTTACGTCCAATGCACGCTTGCAGGCAGTGTGTGAATACTGCAAGAAGTATCATGTAGAGGAAATGAATAAGAAGCTTGGTGCTTCTAAAATCTACCTTGAAGCTAATGAGTATATGCAGGTTCCGCTGAGCTGGTTAGTCATATGAATTGTGTATTTTGTTTTTCACCTTTGAAATAGTTGCTTAATTTAGTCGCTATTTTTATAGGTTTAATTCTTGCCCTGATGCATGGCGGGCACTTTCTAAGTACTGGGCATCTGACGAGTTCAAAGCGAAGTCGAGTAGCAAGAGGGTAAATCGAGAGTCGGGCCCTAGTGTTGTTCATACATATGGTGCCGATGGGCATGTGCGTGTAGCTAAGCGGCTGGTATGTTTATCTTTCTACGTTAATACTTTATTTGCTGTTATGTTCGCTGTAGTACTGAATAACATGTTTACTGAGAGCTCGACTTGGGAGGAGACCGAGTCGATCGAGACCTATGTCACAAGGGCACAAGGGGCGATTCTACGCAATGGATATACTTTGCGTACCAAAGGGCGCTTGACGACTTGGTTAGTCAATTGCCCTACTTTGTAACTTGTATGACTTATCCTTTTCACATGTCATCACCAAAATGCTTATCCTTTTCACCACACTGTAACCACTACTGAATACTAAATCATCCAACTTTTCCAGCACATCTAAATATTAAAAAATGAAATTCAACTTAATTACCTGTGCTTGAAGGTACCATTTGACATATAACTCTAACTCTGCATAACAATATTTGCCATTTGATACATAATTACATATTCAACTTGGTCTGCTTGCGGTATCTCAACTCTTTTGCTACGGGATGAATATATCACTTATCACAAATGAAAATACAGTTAAACATGTTTAGAACGGATGGAGGTGAAACAGAAGGGAAGAAAATGTAGGAAATCTAGCTGGTAACAAGCGTCACAAGTTCCATATCGTGCTGATATCGCGCAGCCAGCTTGCACGGTTTGGTGGAAATCTAGCTGGTAACAAGCGTCACAAGTTTTTTTTTACCCAAGTCAACGGCAACCACTGCACTATATCTATCACTAAAATCAAAGACTTGGTCTGAACCTTGGGGGAGGAGCTGGTGTCTGAATTTAAGGGGAAGTTTGATGCTGAGATGTTGGGCTTAGTGGGGACCTTGTCATGTTGTGCATGTCTTCAATGCTGAAATCTTTGTAGTGGGTTAGAGTTTGGCTGAGTTTTCTAAGAAGCATAGGAGCATAATGCTATATTCTGTAGCTTATTTCAATGTTTGATATGGTCTTAGTGGCTGACATGTTTGTTCTTTACACTGGTTGACAAAATCCACCTTTGTTGAGGCTGTGCAATAGGAGCAACATGTTTGATGCTTCCTTGCTGTGATCTTTAGTTCTTTACTGAACCATGGGCTTGATCACCCCACATACTAGTTAGTATTGCGGTTTAACCGTGGGTTTCCTCCCTCATAGTTACTGAACTGTGGACTTGAAGCCTTGAGCTCCGCTCCCTATGCTTAATTAAGAATAGAAGGTTATCTTGCACATAATCAAATGATTTTTTTTCTGTTGTGTTCTCCAGTTCTAAGTCCCGTCTTAGACCCCATCTTATTATGCTCAAAATGTTCTGGATCTAGGTTCAAAATGCATCTAATGATCGCAAGAGATTTTGTGGTTTATAATAAATGTTGGGCCATGAATTTTGTATGAGATCCACATGGTTGATGAAATTTTAGCAGAAGTATTTCTGAGCCAAAAGATTGCGCAGGTGCTGGTTACTTCATTTTCTCAGATAAATAGACCACAAATCGCCCATCTATGACAAAAGTGATGAACATGTTAACAGGAAGCTTACAGAGTCTACAGATGCCTCCTAAACCATTTGTTTCATCTCTGGGCCACCCTATGCCGCGAACCTAGGAAAAAAAATATTGTTATGACACTGATGTTTGGGACTCGATCGGTATCTGCAGTAATGCCTATTGTATGTGACATTTTATTTCAACTCAATTAGCATTCTGATTGTCACCATGTAATATAATTACGACAACGTATCCTGTGCACACAAATATTTGGTGAAAACCTGGTGCATGATCAACTAAGAAAAGTTTCAAAAAAACTTGAAAAAAGGAACTATGGATGTTCATGATCAAGTTTGTCTTTTATTACTAGCACAGGACGAATTTGATCATGAAATTTTATATGTAGATGGGGTTACTAATATGTACATCCATGATTTTTTTCAGAATTTTTTCTGTTTTTGATAGTTGGTGTGCACCAGGTTTAGCACATCAAATATTTGTGTGCATGTGATACTGCCATAATTACCAGGGTATGAGTGTGATATCAGATCTTGCAACAGTTTGCAATCTAGTAGCTGGACGGAGTAGGAGAAGTCGTTGCTTACTTCCTAATGTCATTGGAAGGTGTAATTCAGAAAACATCACTCGTCAACAGATCAATAGTGCCTAGTGTGTGTTCGCATTTGATTTTCAACTGAATTAGCTTTGTTACTGTAAGCTCGAAATGCTATTACCAGGGTATGCCATTGTTGGGAATTAATCTTGTTGTAGAAATTCATATTGGTCTGCACGTTTATTTTTGTGTGAGTTTATACTAAGAAAATACTTGAGTTGCGTGTATGTTAGGAGCTAGTGTATGTTTTAGTGTTCAAGCACGTCGTCTAACTCGTTGAGGTGTGGCCGAGTTACCTGGACTTGTGAAGTTGTGACCAAGTTGATCGTTGTCTTGGATTCGTGAGATGCGACCGAGTCTAGAAGACGCCGTAGCGACGTGGCTTGGGAACACCGGATCGGTTAACCGGACCGCTACACCTTAGCACGTCCGGGCCCCAGGTCGTTGGACTGCAGTACACTCGCAGGCCCAACCAGAGCAGCGGGCCAAGGTCTTTTGGGCCTTCTCCCCCAAAAAGCTAGCTCAATGAGGGGGTGCTCCCTCACCCTTATAAACCATGCTCAAGCCCTCTCCACAACCGATGTGGGACTTTTCCCAACAATCTCCCCCTCACACATCGGGCCGAGATTATCTAGGAACCACCTGAGCTCTGATACCAATTGTTAACCGGACCGCTACACCTTAGCGCGTCCGGGTCCCAGGTCGTTGGATTGCAGTACACTCGCAGGCCCAACCAGAGCAGCGGGCCAAAGTCTTTTGGGCCATCTCCCCCAAAAAGCTAGCTCAATGAGAGGGTGCTCCCTCACCTTTATAAACCATACTCAAGCCCTCTTCACAACCGATGTGGGACTATTCCCAACAGCCATCAGATTTCAAAACAATTTGCAATTCAGTAGTTGGAAGGTGTATAAGAAGTTGATGCTTACCATGTCATCTGTGTGACTTGACTCCAACCTTGACAATTGACGACATTGTGTAGTCATCCTCACTGAATTTGTTCTCAGCAACTAGTTCATCGTCACCTCATTGGTAGGAGGCTGACAAAAAGGATGCAGAAGTCTGTATTTTCTTTAGTCCATAGACTTGAAGTTTATGATTTTCATCTATAACGACTGTAAGCTAGGTCCAGAAAAAAAATAGTATAATATGCATGTTTGTTGGTGCATCACAGGCTAAATATGGAGAGGAGATGGTTCGGACCCATGGTGAGGGCTACGACTGGAGGGCAGGAGATGTTGACGTCAGCGTCTTGTACCGGAGCGGCGGTGGCAAGAGTCACGAGAGGTTCTTCATGTTAGATGGATTCGTCGATTCCTCCATGACTCGAGACTTGACGAGGGAGTTTCAGGCCTCGTCAAGTAGTACACGTACTGCCCGAGAGACTAAGTTGGAGGAAAATTTGAAGAGACAAGAAACTCAGTTGCAGGATTACATGAGGCAACAACAAGAATATCAGAGCCAACAACAGGAAGCCATGTCTGCCTGGCACTCACAATTGAATGTAAGTTCATTTTCATATCGCATACAATCTGACTTTAACGCTTTCAAATTGATTATATGCGATTATTACACAGGATTGTATGTCTACTGCCTTTGGAAGACCTATCAACCTTCCACCTCTGCCTCAGTTTCAGACTCCACCCATTCCTCCATTTATGACCTCACCATTCATGGTACTTAGCTTTCTGTTCGATTTTTGTATATAGTTTTGTCAAATTGTTCAAACTAACTATTTGCATCCTTATATGATGTAGGGAACAGCTGGCTCGGCAGCAGGCTCGCAGGGAGGCGATGGTTCACACAATGGCACCGACTATGATTCACCTCAGGTGAATGAGTTCAATGATGTGGTTAACTTGGGTGGAGGCTCCGACGAATGAAGTTGTATGGTTATATATGTTTTTGTGATAATTTGTGATTGTATGTGTTTGATGTGGATTGTTGCGTATGTTTTTGTAATGTTTTGGTACTGTTATAATTGTTATTGTGATGTTTATGTGAATTATGAATTAAACTGTTATTGTGATATTCTGTGTTATTGTTTGTCTGAAACGACGCTGATATTCTATGTTATTGTGATATTCTGTGTTATTTGTAATATTCGTGATATTATGAATCTGTTTTTTCCCGCAATTGATTATTTTCGTTCGGCGAGTCAATACCCATTTAAAATATGAAAAATATATTTTAAATCGGTTTATCGGAGCCGGCGAAAATATCTTAACGTATTTTCGGTCTTGAGTCTCGACGAAAAATATGCAAACATAGTTTAAATCGGCTTTTGTATAAACCGACGAAAATATAAACATATTTTCGTCGGCTCGTGTATAAACCGAAGAAAACGTGTTAGTGCCACGCCAACCAACCTGACGAATCACGTTTTAAATCGGCCGGTAGCCGATTTAAAACATGCGTATTTTAAGAGATGGTAGCGAAAATGTTCGTATTTTCGTCTGTTTTTTGTTCGTCGGCTAATTTTCGTCGGTTAACCGACAAAAATGTGTATTTTCGTCGGTTTTGTCCCAATTTTCGTCGGTTTTTGGTCAACGAAAAAAATCGGTTTTCCTGTATAGTGAAATATATCACCTTCAGGTTTTTTTGTTTCTGATACGAAATGGAAGGAACATTAATTATTTTTTTTTGTTTTTACCCTGTAGGGCGTTACAAAGGAAGCTCGGATACAATATACCAGAAGTCTCGTTCACCCACACTGACCTATCATAAAGTTCCTACAGAATTTAGCGAGTACATTTGCTGCTTCATTGCATTGAATTCCAATATGAAAAAGGGAAGGTTAATGGAGCAACAGCACTTCATCTAGTGACATGATGCCACGTTACTTTGTTTTTGTTCAGGAGCAAAATTTGGATGTTATTTCACCAAAAAAACATCCGAGAGATTGCTATACACTCCCGTATGAAAATTCATAACTCTTCACAGACATTAATAAAATCATGTCATATAACTCACCAGAAAACAGCTTCTAATAACCACCGAAGATGAAGTTCAGAAGAGAAAATTACTGAATTAAATCAAACTTGCACTGCGGCTTCATCACTAGAGACCTTAGCAGGCCCAGGAGCCACCGTTTCCATGCGTTCCATGCACTGGTAGTAGAACACCGTGCCTGCTACCATGGAGTACAACTGCACACCAACAGACGGAAGAACAAATCCGTGCAGGATGCCCACCAGAAACCATATGGGCCCGCTCTGTGCAAAGTCGAGAAGAAGCATATACACTGGATAGACAGCAACCGGCAGGAGGCTAGCCAGGAGCGCGAGCACGGCAGCCTCCTTTCTCCTCGCCTTCAGTAGCCGCCATGCCCGCCGGAGCTCACAAACGCCGCGGCAATCTTCCTCCGCCACCGACACGGCCAGGCTCACCGGCAAGACGATGCCGAGGTAGAGGTAAATGAGGAGAGCGAGGAGTAACGGCCGGTATAAGCCTAAGAAAGACGCTACTGAATTAGTGTAACTCCACGGGAAAGTAAGAAGTACCACTAGGAGAGTCGTGCTTGTGAGCTCTAGGACGCCGACGAAGGCGGCGGTAACGACAAGGCCACGGATTCTCTCCTTGACCACCTTCCAGCGAAGCATCTCGGCGAACGAGGGCCGCTCGCCAGAGCACGTCGCTGAGGCGGCGAGGACGGTGATGTTGGAGCAAATCCTGAAATTACTCCTTCAACTGAACGCCAGAACCTTCACACAAAACTGAAACGAGCCGAAACTCTGAATACAGCAATCGCAAATTTTGTCGGATGGAAACAGCGACAATATGCAAAGCAACAAACAGAGGAGACTTGGATTTTCAATTTTCCTGGCTTACTTCCACCAGCCTTTTCTCATTATATTTATACTCAACTTTACAGGGGATTTACAAGGAATCCTACTCGGATTCAACTCTGTTTAAAAAACGGTAATAGAACAAACCTTCCTTCTACTGAATACGACACAGACTCTGAAACTAATTAAGAACCAGAGTATCCGACTCTAACTCAACTTCAAGCTTATCTAACATTTTCCCCCCTAAGCTTGATGTTCTTCTTCTTTTACTTTGATCACACCAATCTTGTGCCTCATTTCTAAGAACTTAATGTTCCCCAGTGCCTTCGTCATGATGTCAGCCAACTGTTCTTCAGTATTTACATACTGAATGCCAATCTTTCCTTCTTCCACACAGTTCCTTATAAAATGGAACCTTGTATCTATGTGTTTGCTTCGATTATGATGCACTGGATTCTTGCTCAGAGCAATCGCCGATTTGTTGTCTACCATCAGGTTTACCTTCTCAGGTTTCTTTCCTCTCAATTCTGCTATCAATCTGCTCAACCATATTCCTTGACATGCAGCTGAAGTTGCAGCAATGTACTCAGCTTCACATGAGGAAAGAGCAACAATCTTTTGCTTCAGGGATCCCCAGGTGATCAGACTTGAGCCTAGAAAGAATACCATCCCAGAAGTACTCTTCCTATCGTTTGTATCTCCGGCAAGATCATCATCATCAGTATCTGTCGAGTTGCTTCCTGGCGCAAATTCTTCTCAAAACTGCAGCCATATCCGACAGTACCACGAAGGTACCTAAGAATCCTTTTTACTGCAACCAAATGTGGTGCAGTCGGAGATTCCATGAACCTGCTTACCATACCCACCGAAAATGCAATATCTGGTCTGGTGTGTACCAAATATCTCAGGCTTCCTACAATACTCCTGTATGATGTAGCATCCACAGCAGGTTCTGAGCTCTCCTTACTCAGCTTGGCTCGATGCTCCATTGGGGTTGCACATGGTTTGCACTCTTCCATCCCTGCCTTCTTCAATATTGCTTCGGTGTATGCCGCCTGACACAAGGTGATGCACTTACTTGTCCGCTTCACCTCTATGCCCAAGTAATAGCTGAGTAAGCCAAGATCTGTCATACTAAAATGACTCTTCATTTGAGACTTAAATTCAGCTATGTCTTCCTTCCGTGAGCCAGTTATGATAAGATCATCCACATATACTCCGATCAACAACACATGGCCTTGTTTTTCTCTTCGATACACCGCATTTTCCACTGGGCATCTCTCAAACTTCAATGATACCAGAGTGCTGTCCAGTTTAGCGTTCCAAGCTCGGGGAGCTTGATGAAGTCCATACAGGGCCTTCCTTAGTTTCAGAAACATATGTCCTTTGCTAGGATCAACAAAGCCAGGTGGTTGATGCACATACACATCTTCGGTGATCTCTCCATTTAGAAACGCTGTTTTCACATCCATGTGATGTACTTCCCAATTTCCTTGTGCTGCTAGAGCAATAAGAACTCTTACTGACTCCATTCGGGCCACAGGAGCAAACACTTCATCATAATCTACTCCTCGCTGTTGGGAGTACCCTTTAGCCACTAATCTTGCTTTGTACTTGATCACATTGTCACCGAGTCTTTCTTTACTTTGAATATCCACTTCAATCCAATAGCCTTTTGCCCGCTTGGAAGTTTAGCAAACTCCTGTGTTTGGTTGCTACGGATTGACTTCATTTCTTCTTCCATTGCCTTCCTCCAGACTCATGCTTCATTGCTTCCTCTCGATCTTTGGTTCATCACCGCTAGTAGGCACAATCCGAATATTCCAAGTCTATGGGATTGGTTGAATCATAGATGTCTTTTACCAACCTCATCTTCACTTTGGAGCCGTTGATGATGAAGATGATCCAAGATCGTTCTCATCATCCTCAAGGCTTCCTGTTGTTCTCATCATTTGGCGTGTGAGGTGAATTTGTTTGGATGCTCATCTTCTGATGTTGCCGGATCATCCATTGGTATTAACACATTATCTTCCTCATGATTTAACCCTGCCGAACCTGGAGTTGGTGACTCATCATCAGTGCTTGCTGGTGTTATTTCTTCTGGAGTACTACTGTTCGAGTTTGATGTCTCAATCATCACATCAAAGATATCTCCAGAACAATGTTCAGCTGCTTCATCCTCTGCAGTTTTCTCCCACTGCCATTCTTTTCTTTCTTCAAACACAACATCTCTTGACACTTGCACTTTATTTTTCACTGGATCATATGCTCTGTAAGCTTTTGATCCTGGTTCATATCCAAGAAATACCATAGGAGTGCTTCTGTCCTCCAACTTCCTGAGATGTGGCTTAGCATTTTTGACATGAACAATGCATCCAAAAGTGCGAAGATGATGTACCTGAGGCTTTCTTTTGTACCACACTTCATATGGTGTCTTCCCTTCAATACTTTTGGTTGCTGATCGATTGAGCAAATAGATCGAGGTTGCTCTGACTTCCCCCAAAATCTTCCAGCATCTTCTTGTTCTTTAGAAGACTTCTTGCCATACTCACAATTGTCCGATTTCTTCTCTCAGCAACTCCATTCTGTTGAGGAGTGTATGGTGCAGTTAGGAAATGCTTTACTCCCTGTTCTTCGCAGTATGCTTGAAACTCATTTGATACAAATTCTCCTCCTCGGTCTGTTCTTAGCCCGGCGAGTTTGCATTTGCTCTCAACTTCAGCTCTTGTCTTCACCATTTTGAATGCTTTGAAAGCCTCATCTTTTGTGGTGATCAACACAGCCCACATAACACGTGTGTAATCATCCACCATCAGAAAGAAATACTTTTTCCCTCCTGGAGTTGCCGGCGTGATTGGTCCACATAGGTCTGCATGCACCAGTTCAAGTGGTCCAGCTGCACGATATGTTACTTCTTTCGGAAATGGCAGTCTGTGCTGCTTCCCAGCTAGGCATGCTTCGCAAACTTGCTCGATGTGATCAATCTCAGGCATCCCTTCCACCATTCGCTTCTTTGACATATCCCTTAACGTCCGGAAATTCAAGTGACCGAACCTTTGATGCCAAAGCCACTCTTTTGAACCATGCACAGTCAGAAGACTTACTGGTTGAGCATTAAGAAGGTGAAGTTTGTATAATCTGTTTGGTGCTTTCGGTACTTCCATAAGCAATCTTCTTTCAGCATCCAATACTCGTAAGATACCATCTTCAATTTCAGTCTTGTACCCGTGCTCATCTAGCTGTCCTAGACTGATGAGATTGCTTTGAAGAAGGGGAATGTAATATACCTGGGTCAACACTCGGTGCTCTCCTGACAATCCTTGAAACAGGATTGTGCCTCGGCCACAAATCTTGATGTCTGACCCATCTCCAAACTTCACAGAACCCCGGACAGATGTATCAAGATGAGTGAATATATCTCTGCACCCCGTCATATGATTGCTTGCACCAGAATCGAAATACCACACTTTGCCATCTTTGCCGTCTTCTGATCCAGTCTTCGGAAATACTTTTTCTTCATTAAGCATTACTTCTTCAACTGAGTGAAGTTCTTTGGACGGCTCAGAACACTCGGCAATCATGAGCACTGCATTATTATCTTCTTGTTCTTTTTCTTTTGCAATGTACATTGCCTTCTCCTTCCTTGGTTTTCGACATTCTGAGGCAAAGTGACCATATATATTGCAGTTATAACACTTAATCTTTGTTTTGTCAAACCTGCGATATGGTTTTTCTTCAGCTTCAGAATTTTGATAAGTCCTGGGTTCCCCATCTTCGATTGATCTACCACGACCTCGTCCTCGGCCACGTCCAAAACCGCGACCTCGTCCTCGCCAGCCTCCCCTTCTGTTGAAGCTGTTTGAAGCTTCACCATCATTTTTTCCTTTGAATACCTCAGACTTTGATGCTAACATCAATTTACCGCCTTCTTCTTTCTGTTGCCGCCGGCCTTTCAGTGTTTCTTCAAACGCTCTTAGTCTGCCGACTGCTTCAGATACAGACATCGTTGTAATGTCTCCCCATTGCTCAATCGTACCGACAATAGGCATGAACTTGTCGGGAACCGAACTGAACAATTTTTCCACCACGGTTGATTCTGTCATCTCCGTACCGAGAGACCGAATTTCGCTTACCAGTGTGGTAAGTCGAAGTGAGAATTTGTTGATGCTTTCTTCTTCTTCCATATTCAACCGGTTGAATTGCCTCTTCAGAACTTGAACCCGGGCCTGCTTCACGCGATCCTCTCCAATGCGCATCTCCTTCAAAGTATTCCACGCTTCTCTGGCGGTTGGCTTCTGTGCTATTACCATTAGCACTTCGTCAGGTACTGACTGAGCCAAAGCGGCCAGAGCCCCTTGATCTGTTTCTAGATCAATCACCTGAGCTCCTTCAATTGCCGACCACACGCCAAGAGAACTGAGCAGAATTTTCATCTTCATTGACCACACACCATAGTTTGTGTCGGTCAACATTGGATACTGGATTGGAACGCTTGCCCTCGTCGGTCCCGTTCTTGCTAGAGCCATGATCCTCGGATCTTCAACAGGCTCTGATACCAAATGTTGGAGCAAATCCTGAAATTACTCCTTCAACTGAACGCCAGAACCTTCACACAAAACTGAAACGAGCCGAAACTCTGAATACAGCAATCGCAAATTTTGTCGGATGGAAACAGCGACAATATGCAAAGCAACAAACAGAGGAGACTTGGATTTTCAATTTTCCTGGCTTACTTCCACCAGCCTTTTCTCATTATATTTATACTCAACTTTACAGGGGATTTACAAGGAATCCTACTCGGATTCAACTCTGTTTAAAAAACGGTAATAGAACAAACCTTCCTTCTACTGAATACGACACAGACTCTGAAACTAATTAAGAACCAGAGTATCCGACTCTAACTCAACTTCAAGCTTATCTAACAGGTGACGACTTGCGTGGTGAGCTTGCTCGCAAGGTAGGACAGGTAGACGAGAAGCAGCTTCATGGCTTGTTTTTGAGTCCTGTCGAGGACCATGGCGTAGTTGTAGCTCGCCGGTTCGAAGCTCTTGAGCGCGTTGATGTTGCTTACGACGGCGGTGGCGAGAGGGTGGACGTGGACGACGGCGACGGCGAGGAAGACGATGGTGTGGGCGAAGATGATCAGGAAAGTGAACGCGAAGAGCCTAGCGTTTCGTGTGGGGAGGATCAGGGACTCCTCTATGAAGCTGGCGCATGGAGACGAGGAGGAGCTTGCTGCTGTGGCCATGGCGGAAGGAGGTATGGTGAGGAAGAGACACAGATTGATGGTTGGATGGATATTGCTAATAGCTAGTGGCTGATTGATCTGTGCAGTGTCGTGGCTCGTCAGGCGGTAAATAGAATTGCATGGTGTGCACGCCATTGTCTGTTGACTCAAGAGACGACTTGGGAGTTGGGACTTCCCAGGTCAGTCAGTCCAATTAAGCACAAAACTTGGACTTCTCTGGGCACAATTGCTTTCTTTGGTGCAACGAGTGTAGCGTCTTTGACTACGCATCGAATTGGTTTGACGCATGTATGTCTGTCCAAGTAATCTACTCATTCGTATCTATTTCTTTTTATTGGAACGACCAGAAATAACTCATGCCAACACGTAGAGCAAGGATTAAAATCTCGGTTTCGTTCTAAATATCGTCCGTAGCCGGAGAACGAAATTTCGGCGAGATCTTACTATTTCAAACAAATTCCGGATGAATTGCAAAAAAAAAAAAATTTGAATTCTAAATTTTAAAACCGAAATCTCGGCCAGTTTTACTGAGATCTTGGCGAGATTTGCCGAGATCCCGGCAAAATTGCACAGAGCGAAAAATAGCCCAAACGACATTGAAAATTTTTAAATTCTTTTTGGAGGTTCCTGACGCATCAATTATGTCCTCATAAAAATTTCAGATGATTAGCTACTATCCTGATAAAACACTGACCGATAAGTTTGAACTGAATGAAAAATAAAACAAACCACATTATAAAATTTTGAAATTTTTTGTGCATGGTTATGGAGCATCACTAATGTTGTTATAAAATTTTTAGATAAAGATCAAGCTTCATAAATTTTTGAAAATTCAGAAAGTGCTACTATCTTGATAAAAACTTTACTAGCAAAGTTCAACCAAATGAAAAATGGTACAAACCAAGTTAGAAAATTTTGAAGATTTTTGTAGATAGTCCTAATATATCATCAATATTTCTATAAAATCTTCATATGATGATCAAGCTTCAAGAAGTTTCAAAAATTCTGAAAGTGCTACGTCTTTATAAAAGCCTGATGATCAATACATAGATTTGCTTTAGTAATAAAAAAAATTAACTTTTTGAAAATTTTGCAAAAAGGTTCTAAGAAAATGCTTAAGATCTCATAAAAATTTTGAATCATGATCACACTCCAATGAATTTATAAAATTCTTACAAATGCAGTGTACTATTTATGTTCTTTCTGTTTTTGATTAATTTTTGAAATATAACAAATGAAGTTCAATGCATATATAGATTTGATTGGGCAAACAAAAAAGTTGAAAATTTTATAAAATGGTACTAATTCAATTATTAAGCTTTAATAAAAATTTTGGATCATTATTAAACTCGAGAAAATTTATAAAATTCTGACAAGGTTACTGTCCCAATTATGTTCATTCTGTTTTTGATTTATTAAAGATAGAAAATAAATTTAAATTATTTTAAAATTTTTCAGTATGATCCTACACTTCCTAGGATGGTACCATAAATTTTTCACATCATGTAAAGCATGTACAATTTTATAAAAATCCAACAATATTTTTGCAGTTTAAAAAAAAAGTCTCAAAATTTTGGTTTTTCATCAAATTTTCATAGGAGATGACTTTTTTAAAGTTATTGGACCAAATCTGGTCAAAAAAGTCAAATTCTGGTAAAAATGGCGAGATCTTGCTGAAATTTCTGAGATTACTATAGCAATTTAAATTTTTGAATTTTTTTTACACTGACCGATATTTCAAAATTCGTCCACATCCGAAAACCGATATCTTGATGAAATCTCACGAAATTTTGGTGAGATCTAGGTCCTTCACGTAGAGCGAGAAAGGAGACAAAGAACATAGAAACTTAGTGACGAAATCTCAAGAGACGACTTTGGGCTTCCCAGGTCAGTCAGTCCAATTAAACACAAACCTTGGACTTCTCTAGACACAATTGCTTTGGTGCAACGAGTGTAGCGTCTTGACTACGCATCGAATTGGTTTCACGCATGTACGACTCTCCAATTAATCTGCTCCTTCGTATCTATTTCTTTTTATTGGTACTACCAGAAATAACTCATACCAACACGTAGTGCAAGGATTGAAATCTCGGTTTTATTCTAAATATCGTCTGTGGCCTGAGAACAAAATCTTGGCGAGATCTTGCTATTTCAAATAAATTTCGGACTAGTTGTAAAAACAAAATTTGAATTCCGAATTTTAAAACCGAAATCTCGACCGGTTTTGCTGAGATCTCGACGAGATTTGCCGAGATCTCGGCAAAATTGCACATAGCAAAAAATAACCCAAACGATGTTGAAAATTTTTTAAATTTTTTTGGAGGTTCCTGACACATCAATTATATTCTCGTAAAAATTTTAGATAATTATAAAATCTGAGAAATTTTTAAAAATTCAAACATTGCTACTATCCTGATAAAACACCGACTGACAAGTTTGAACCGAATGAAAAATAAAACAAACCACATTATAAAATTTTGAAATTTTTTGTGCATAGTTATGAAGCATCACTAATGTTCTCATAAAATTTTCAGATGATGATCAAGCTTCATGAAGTTTTAAAAATTCAGAAAGTGCTACTATTTTGATAAAAGCTTTACCGGCAAACTTCAATCAAATGAAAAATGGTACAAACCAAGTTAGAAAATTTTAAAAAAATTTTTGGATAGTTCTAATGTATCATCAATGTTTCTATAAAATCTTCATGTGATGATCAAGTTTCAAAAATTCTGAAAGTGCTACATCGTTATAAAAGCTTGATGATCAATACATAGATTTGCTTTAGTAACCAAAAGAATTTTTTAATTTTTGAAAATTTTGCAAAAGGTTTCTAAGGAAATGGTTAAGATCTCATAAAAATTTTGAATCATAATTAAACTCCAGTGAATTTATAAAATTCTTACAAGTGTAGTGTACCATTTATATGTTCTTTCTGTTTTTGATTTTTGAAATATAACAAATGAAGTTCAATGCATATATAGATTTGATTGGGCAAACAAAAAAAAATGAATTTTTTTGAAAATTTTATAAAATGTTAATGAGTCAATTATTAAGCTATACAGGCTAGACAGAACAGTGCTCCTGACTTCCGTTGGACCTGGCCCTTGCTGGTAGGAATCACAAATATTGTCGGCAAGCAAGTATCAGAAATGCATTATCAATAGGCTGTCAAATCTTGCAGCAATGAAAATTCACAACCCAATTGTCTCACTTCCACATATTGTTGCCTCTACTGCGGGCACATTTTGTCATGTCCATGACAGATAAGGAAGCACTGACCCCTACATTGGTGGTTGAGACACCGTGTGTAGAGCTCACAGTAGCAATATGGAGGATGTTGTGTAGCGTGTACCATTTGGATGGTAGAAGCTTGGCCAAACCAGCTCCATGCCGTTCCTCCAGCTACAGTTTGTCGTTGGCCGCGTTGAACATTTCAAGGCATACTTGGTTGCCGTCCAGAAAATTGAGCTCTAGAGTCGATTGCCGGCCAAGCTTCTTGTTGGTCTCCTCACCAACAAGCTCACGCACCTCAATCTCTACGACTTAGCCAAGCATTTCCTCAAACACATGGTCGACTGCAACTGGACCCAATTCTAGAAACAACACTGAATCCACGACAAGGATGAGCTTGTTGTCAAGTGGATTGAGGCCGGGCTGCACATACTTACTCCACGCTCCTCGGCTACGTCCTCATCAAGCATACTGTTGACGTCAAAAACTTAAAGTAGGATTTTCGACCTCAGCATACTAGACGAACACCTGGTTCGAGCGTGCCAATCGATTTGACACTGCAATCGATGAGGTAAAGTCGTGAAATCGTCAAAAGCCGATATCAAACGATAATCGGCGTAACTCTGATCAGCTAGAAGCCGATTAGGACATAGCGAGATTAACCGATTAAGGTTAATCTAAGGATAATGGTAGATCGACTCTGAGAAAGTGATTCGCAGCAAAATAGAGCAAACCAAACCTAGGACGAAATCGATGAAGACCAATAATCGGCGATGCGCAACTTTATTGATCAAAAATCAACTTACAAGCCAAAATATTACAAGATCGAGAACTAAACGGAAAGAAAAACTAGCAAATGTGATTTTGGCTGTAGATGTGCTCCCCTAGCCGGCCTAGGGCTCATCTTATATATCCTCCAGCCGATCTGAGTCATATTACAATACGGTGATATCATAATCCACGTCGGCTTGAATTTCCTAATTGAACTCCTATTTCCAAATATTACCACCGTGCGCTATCCAATCTCTTGTGAATCTCAGATTGCCGATTATTCTGCACCTGCCAAATTTTGACGCAAATATATGCCCCCATTTTTGGAAAATAACTTGTTATCTTCTAAAAATCTCATCGTCTTCTTCACCATCGGCTTCTTCTCCATCGGTTTGAAAGAAACTCTTCGATAACCGCTGCATTAATAGCGCCGTAAAAATCTCAGTGCGTTTTAACCACACGCGTCGCTTTGAAATCGTTTCTCGCCGTTTCAACTTTTCACCGCGCTATAAATATGCGGGACCCCCCACGGTCTTTTTCACTCTTCCGAGCTCTCGGATCATCAACAATCGGCTTTCCTTCTCTCGTGATCAAGCTTCTTGATCAACTTTCCAGATCGGCTGAATGGATTCTTCTAAGGTACTCATCCCGATCCCTGAAAGTAATGACCAATACTACCTAGGACCGGTAGGAAACTTAGATGCCGATATCGTTATCAATGAAGAAATCCCTAGACTTTCCTTGTCAGCCGCTGGTTATAATGTGGAGGAGTGGGGAAAATGTTTCAAAGCTTGGCCGACAGCGCTAAAAGGATGGTGAAGTTGGTACATTCGAGTATCAGCTCAGAAGAGAGAGGAATGGGATAGAATGGGCGTAGCCGAGTGCCTCCCCTTAAGCCTAGTCAATCCTGAAGCCAATGAGCCCTTGGTGGGCACGGTATGCTGTTTTTGGTCGGACACCTTTAATGCTTTCCTCTTTCGGACTAGCCCAATCGGCTCAACCCTTCTAGACGTAGCCGAACTATGCTGCCTTAGACTAGATGGTGATCAATTATCGGCTTTTAACGCTAAACCCAAATATAAGTTGATTCAATCCAAGGGTGAGGGATGGGCCAAATATATTCAGCATAACAATAAAATTAATGGACTAGTATCGGATGGGGAGCATATTGCCTTTTTGAACCTTTGGCTAGAAAGATTTCTTTTTTGCAGTGCATCTCTTGGGCCAACGCAAGTCTATCAATTTGTAGCGGAGCAACTGGTAGAAGGCCTTCGACTTGCTTTGGGCAAAATGCTATTGGGAGTAGTATTCCAAATGATGTATATAATAAGAAGTTGGCTATTCTCTGGATTCGCCAAATTTGTGGTGAACAATGTTGGAGGTCCTTTGTGGTTTATCCAGATATGGCTCTACAGCATATTCAGTCGATCACTCGTCTCCGAGCCTCTAGAAGATTCTGCTTTTCCCCATGAAGATTACCCTGAAAATACAGTTCCATAATACAGAGCTAGCCAATCCCATGGAGAGAGGTTCATAATGTGCTCAAGTGGTGACACCAAGATTACCCCCGTCGGCTTGAAAAAATACTTGTCTTTCTTCTTGAATTTGGAGAACGTAATTTTCGGACAGCAGGACTTCTTCTCCTATAGAAACGTAGCCGATTTCCAGTGGCCTTCCTTTCTCCACTTGGATGCCGACAGTTCTTTGATGCCTGAGTCGACTTTGGACTTGTTTCGGATTTTCATTTCACCTTGCATTCTTGATGTCGGCTTAAATACCAGACACAGGACTTTCCAGCCCTCTTATGAATTTTATCATTCTTCGGTCTATGCTCGCCAATTGGTCTTTGCCCAAGTGATTCCCTGCCTACCACTCCTCGATCGGCTCTAGCCTAGAGTCAGTGTAAGGAATGTGACAGCGGCCGAAATAGTCCTTGAGATAGCCGATAAACTCCAAGTCCAAGATCTACCGCATTTTTTCTTGAACTCGTGTCGGGCTAGTAAGTTTTCCTGTTGGTGGACATCTGTGCAAAAGCCCTTCTTTTGGACTGAACCCCGTCGGCTATTATAGACAAATTTTTGCCTGACTTCCATGAGCTGATGGTAGCTTCCAGCAGCAGTTCGAGCGAGGATGATAGCTCTTCTAGTTACACGAATTCGTCAATAGCTGTAGAGGTATCGGTTTGATTCGGAAACAATCATTTCTTCTCTCGGTTCTAGTTTCTGATGGCTAATCGACTTGCACTTTTGTAGGTCATAGTTGCTGATAAGAAGGCTGCCTCAGGCCCATCGGGAAGTGGCCAAAAGGGTAAAAGACCATACCAATCGACGGGCCTTACCGGTTATACCTTTGGGAATCTTAGAGTGCAGAGCCCATCTCTATCGAACATCGAGAAGGGACGGCTGCTGAGTGAGTATCCCTGATCCGATGATCACTTTTACTTTCTCCCCATGTTGCTCACCTTTGCTGGTTGATTTTTAGAGAAACCAAAATCCACCAAGGTCCCAACCAAGAAGGTCCAGAAGCGCAAGGAACAGAGCGCTGAAAGATCGCCCCGTGAATCGGCTTTCACAGCGGTAACTTCTTGTACTAGATTTCTTTTTAAATTGCAATTTTCAACTATCTTATTTGTTTCTATTTTCCGCAGCCGACCATGTTGATCCAGGCAGCCGATATTTTGGCCGACCTTCAAGGAATATCTGCTGTTCCTTAGCCGATGCTTTCTCCTCCGGCCGAGCCCGTGACCACATCGCCACCGCATCAGCTGATTCTTCCTGCATCCGAGCTGGTGGAATCGACTGATCCAGATGATCTACTTGGCTTCACCCTGGACAAGCTGGTCGATCCTGAAGTGATAGCGACAGATGATTACCCTGCCAACATTCGCAAAATCATTGATGCATCTTTAGAGGCGCTACTACGGTTGTCAAATCTGCCCCAATATGCAAGAGATGTTGAATCGGCTTTTTTTTTAAATATCACAGCCAGAAACCGCTATCCTTGCTGACACACAGCCTATTCACGATGCAATGGCTGCTGTTGAAGCCGACCTTCCGCCTGAGGCAATGAGTGTCAAGGATCGAAATGGCAAACAGAGGAGGGGGGTGAATGGTTGCAAACAAAATTTTCCCCCAAAATACTCCAATTAATACCTCGAAAAAAACGTGCAAAGGAAATTGTGAAAAACTCGAACAACTAGACAACTATGTGTACCCCTAGCTTGCATGGATGATTACCATAGAATATGTGGGGATTTTTGAGTCATAATCCTAGTTTTCTAGTATCCAAAATAAAAAGGAATCAATTCAACTCTTAATTTTAGAAAGAAGATCAATTCAAATCACAAAAGCCACTTTCAGAAAAGCAAAAGCAGAATTTCCAGAAACAATCCTCAATTAGAACAAGTGGTTGGTGGGCTTCTAGTGCTCAAGAAATTTTGAGATTTTTTTTCCTATGAGCAAATGAGTCATGAAGAACTCCACCAAAGTTTACCTCAAAACTCCTTACAGAAAAATCAGCAAAAATTAAAGAACACAGAAAGTCAGGAACTTCAAGTAGAAAGTTTGGGACTCGGTTTTTACCTTATGGCGTCCAAACGGTGCAACAAGTAGACTCCAAAATTTTTCTAAAGATGCATATGAGAGTCACGCACCTTCTCCAATAAGAATCACTCAAAAAGGATTTTTTTTATTTTTCTAAAAATTAAATACTGACTACTGCGTGAAGAACAAGTTCTGGACAGAGTTGCAACTTGATAGAAAAGATGATCTCAACTCTGTCCTAGAGTGCAAAAGTGATGTAAAACCATATAAACACACTCAGAACATCCAAGATCAGTATTTAGAAGGAGGGGAGGCAAATCTAAATTGCAAAAAGTAAATTACGAGAAAGTAAATTGCAGGAATTTAAATGCTGAATTTAGATGATAAATTTAAGACATAAAGTAAGTGCGTAATGTAAATTTAAGTATGAATGAAAAATATTTGCATTTCTAGAAGAAGGAGGTTTACAAAGCCTCACAACAAGGTGGGCAAGCTCAAAGGAGCACAAAAACCTCTAAAACCTTCAAGGGGAGGAGGCTACCCCTCCACCCCTATTTATACTACTTTTGGGCCACCTACCCCCTTAGATGCAACCCTCAACCCTAGAGAACTCATCTAAGGGCTAGAATTTGCCCACTCACACAGCCATGCAAGGGCTAATCTAAAACCCACACCAACAAAGGATTTTCTTGCACGGTTTTCAAAGCATACTACCTAGACCCGCTAACCTATCAACTAGACCGCGATCCAACAGCCCTCATTGATCCATGCGGCATCTAGCTAGCATCATCTCCTTTCCTTGTCTTCTTGGTTTGCCCAGCACTGCCTCCGATCATCTTCCGCGATCTCCGACCGCCTAGACCTCGACGCTCCTCACCTAGTCCCGTCCATCCTCCGGCCACCATGACCTAGCACCGCCGCCATGCAACCATCAAAGACAAGGAAAAACCTTTCACATAGCAATGCCCACAAAGATATTCAATGATTATCCCAAAATCATTAATCAATCATAATTTCACTCAACAGTCCGATGCTACCGCCCCCAGGCCGGTAGCACTGGGAAAAGCAACCATCACTCAAATTGCTTCAAATCGTAATCCAATTCAAATCAAACTCAATTTCAAATTAAACCAAGCTCAAATCTCATAAATTACTCATCACACACAAGGATAGACCTCCACATGGTCTTTCAATCTCCTCCTTGATGAGTATATTAACAAACATATGAAAAGGCATAAGTTTTGAGTTTGAATAAGAGAGAAGAAAGAAATTTCAATGCAAAACCAAACTTGATCAAAGAAATGGAAATCAAGAACATGACCAAGTTGGCAACTAGAAATACTTATGATCTATGAAAGATAGCAAAGATTATAAAGATAATAAGAATTACGATAAATCAAGATGCAAAATGATGCTTTTTCTACGATTTCTCCCCCTTTTGGCAATATAGGTATCAAGATAGAATTTTCTTTTCTCTCACTTTTTTTATTTTTTTATGCAAGTAATGCAGCCTAAGGGAGATTTGAAGATTATCCAAGAGACCAACAAGACAAGTTATGACACCAAGCTAAGTTATGGCAAAAATAGACTAAGCTAAGGCGTGTCCAAGTGAAAATAAACATTTTGTTAGCAAAATTTAATTGAAACTATGTCATTTTTGCAAGATTGAACATGAGCAACACTTGTCATTAGTTTCAAAACTAGAAGCAAAGCCATTCAAAGGATCAAATGGAAAACCTAGAGTTCAACCTACTCAACAATTTGGGGAATCTAGAAGTTCATACAAGATCCTTCGAGCTTATTTTTTCACTGTATGCAAATTTTTCTTTGAATCTTTGAAAGACATAGCGGGGTGCAAATGTTTGACATTATTTGCATTCTTTACCCACATATATTTTTTTCATTTTTAAAGCAATTGACTCAAGACATATTCGATCATCTCAAGAGGGACTTTTAAAAGAATGATCTGGGTCATACACAACACATTCCAAGTTCATCTCAAGTGCAATGAGAAGCCGTCTTGTGAATGTGAGGTGTTGAGTCTAATACGCACAAAAAGAATCAATTTTGCTTCACTTTCATTTTAGCATTTTGATTGTTAAGCTAGTGAAGGACTCAAGTATGGATCAACCAAGATTCACCCAAGTTGCTATAGGGACTCTAGAGAATTCCAGAATTTCACAAATCATGGCAAATACACCTAGAGAAGAAACTTAGCAAGTTAACGCAACATGTTTTATCAAGTTTTTCTTTTAAAGCTTATTTTTTTTAATTTTTTGCAAGCTTAGCAAGATAAATGAACTTGGACACATCTAAGTTAGTTATTTTCTTCATAATATAGCATGGTGTATAAAATGAAACATGGATCATTTGCATAATAGACAAAACTCATAAAATGAAAATCAAGTCTATATGCAATGCATGAGACAAATTCTTAAACTCTCCCTCAACATGTGATTCAATTTTAAGTACAAATCCGGTTCAAGTTGAATTATTAGCAAGATTAAGCTCAAGAATGATATCAATTGAATGATCCAAAATAACTCAATCAAAAACCAGAAACATAGAATGGAGAGAAAAAGATAAGAAACTGCAAACTAGGTAGTTATAGAGTAAAGAGAAAATAGTAGAGAACACTATAGCTTAGACTTGCTCTCACCTTCCCCAATGACTGACATAGGGAAACTGCCTCTAGATTCCAAACTAAGGAGTGCACACAGACCCTGTCTACCCAGGGGCCCAACACCTGCTAGACTTATAAGACTGTGAGGGAACTCAACCAAGAGAGAAGAGAGTACAACTAATTAAGCATGATAGCAATCTAAAGCACAAGATGAGAGGTCCATGCAAAAGCTGATGAGGACATCACAACCAAGGATACAACTGCTGCCCCTTCTTCCCCTACGACCGCTACTTTGTCCCCGACCATCGCTGTTTCGGCCGCTACTTCGTCTACGACGCCTGGAGGGCTTAATCCAGAACCAAGGCCTTTCCACCCACCTTTGCTGGACCAGCACGTCGAGAACATCCATCGAGGACAGCCCACGCGCCAAGGAAGGCCCAAGATCAAGCCCAATTCGTCGCCGAGTCCGGTTCGGCCATCCAGGAGCAGCAGTACTTCAAACGGACATAACTTGGGCTCCCGGACTCCGTTTTCAGCGTGCGACCACCCGTTTGAAAGCTTAGGAGATAAGCTTTCCAATGGATCTAGCCCCACTTCCAAATTCCTCCTAGAGCGACAGGAAATCACAGGACAATCTCACAGGATAGAAATCCCGGGTGCTGCGCCACCTTTCTTTTGGGCCCAAGGCCCATGTACTCTTAGGGTTTCACCCCTCCCTTGGTCGGCGCCCCTCTCCTGGCTGCCGCACCCCTCTTGGGGGCCCCACCTTGTGTGGGTACCCCTTTATATTAGGTTTTCACCCCTGTTCTTCATTTTTTAGGTTTTGTTGTGTTTGGTAGACCCCGTGTGCGTCCCTCCTCGCGTTTGCGCGTGTCGACTAGACCGCCCGAGCCGAGAAACAGAACCTCAACTTGTTTTCTTTTGATTTCAATACCATCTTTCCAGATTGCTTCATACTTTGTTCTTATGGTTCTCGATTTCTTGCAGGAACTATCGATCGTTGGATCTTGTATCGTGTGGAATTGGCATTGCAATTGTGAAGTTCCCGACCGCTGGTTGAAGCCCTAGATTCGTGCCATCAACACCCCAAATCGACGATCATCATCTCACCGAAAGATCGGGATCGCCATCCCCATCAAAATCATGCCGAAGTCTAAGTGATGTGAACTCATAACTCTAAGGAATAAAACCAATAAGCACCCGAGCAATACAAAAGAAGGTAAAAACTAAAATAAAATATAATACATATTATACGTAATGGCTCCCTCACGAGAAGGTTGTAAGGGCATACAACTCTAAGCTCACTCCTCAAGACAACAAACCTAGAGCTATCCAAAGGCTTGGTAAAGATATCAGCCAACTGGTGGTCACTCTCTACAAACTAAAGCACTATGTCTCCTTTCTCCACATGGTATCTAAGGAAGTGATATCTAATATCAATGTGCTTGGTCCGGGAGTGCTGCACTAGCTTCTTGGCAATGTAAATAGCAGAAGTGTTATCACAGAAAAGTGGAACACTCTCTATCTCTAACCCAAAGTCCCGTAAGGTCGATCTCATCTAGAGTACCTGGCTACAACAACTGGCTGTAGCAACATACTCGGCCTCAGCGGTGGACTGTGCGACTCCGGACTGCTTCTTAGATGACCAAGAAATAAGAGAAGTGCCAATGAATCGGCAAGTGCTAGAAGTGTTCTTCCTATCTATCCTACAGCTAGTAAAGTCAGTATCGAAAAAGGCTCTAAGGGATAGACAAGAGAAAGAAGAATAGCAGATACCATAATCAATGGTAGCTCGAAGGTACCTGAAGATGCGCTTCACCGCTTGGCGATGAGAGACGCAAGGAGAAGCCTGAAAGCGAGCGCACATACACACGACAAAGAGTATATCCGACCGAGAGGCAGTGAGATATAAGAGAGAGTCAATCATGCTCCGGAACTCCTTTTGATCAGCAGGCTCACCATCCTCATCGGACTCGAGGATAGTAGCGGTGGCCATAGGAGTCATCATAGGCTTCCCATCAGACATATCAAACAGCCTCAGGAGGTCCCCGAGTGTACTTACCTTGGTGCAGGAAAGTATCCTCCCGAGTCTACTTGATTTGGAAACCAAGGAAGTAGCTCAATTCATCCATCATACTCATCTCAAATTCTATGCTCATCACCTCAGAAAAATGAGACACAAGCGACTGAGATGAGCCACCAAAGATAATATCGTCCACATAAATCTGGACGAGAAGGAAATGAGAATCCTAGCGTTTGATGAATAGAGTTTTGTCTACTATACCCATTTTGAAACCATGACTGAGAAGATAGGACTTAAGTCTCTCATACCAAGCTCTAGGGGCCTGCTTAAGTCCATACAAGGCTTTGGAAAGCTTGTAGGCATGGTTTGGGTATTTGGGGTTCTCAAATCCTAGAGGTTGCTTGACATAAACCTCTTCCTCAATAAAGCTATTGAGGAATGCACTCTTGACATCCATTTGATAGAGCTTGAAGCCCTGGGATGCAGAAAATACAAGCAGGATCCTAATCGCCTCTATTCTAGCTACAGGGGCAAATGTCTCCTCAAAGTCAAGACCCTCAACCTGAGTGAAGCGCTATGCAACTAGCCTAGCCTTGTTGCGAATGACAACCCCATCCTCACTCTGCTTGTTTTTGAACACCCACTTGGTCCCAATGATATTATGACCAGATGGGGCTACTACAAGCTGCCAAACTTTATTCCTCTCAAAGTTTTCTAGTTCCTCATGCATAGCATTAATCCATGATTCATCGGGCTATGCATGAGTAATATCCTTTGGCTTAAATGAGGCAACAAAGGCAGAGTGAAGGCAGAAAGAAGATAAGCCTAATTTTAAGCGCGTCACATGGTCAAACAAATCACCAATGATCTGATCAGGCGGATAAGAACGCTGATTTTGGAGAGAAGGACCAGAAGCAGAAGTGGCCTCTATCTCTTGAGCAGAAGAGGAAGGAACAAAGCCACTCGCTGAAGGAGTGTCTAAAGGCAAAGGCTGATCTCCCTAAGGTGCAGAAAAGGAAACAGAAGGCACCTCAGGTGTAGAGGGGACTGGATCAGGTGGAACACCATCATCCTTTACAAAGATGGTCTCGGAGGGATAAGAAGAGCCTGAAATATCAAGTCTAGCTCCTAGGCTAGTCTCATCAAAGGTCACGTCACAGGTCTCTATGATCCTATTCGCATCACAGCTCTAGATCCTATAGCTATGAGAAGAAGTCGAGTAACCCAGAAAAATACCATCAGAAGAATGAGACTCAAACTTATCTAGGTTACCAGACTTCAAGATAAAACACTTGCAACCAAAAACGCAAAAATGAAAAACACTGGGCTTTCGCCCATACCTCAACTCATAAGAAGTGCGATGCAAATGTGCTCTCAAGAAAACGCGATTGGAAACATGATAAGCAGTAGCTATAGCCTTAGCCCAAAACTTCCTAGGAGTACTGTACTCATCTAGCATCGTCCTGGCCATCTCAATCAGGGTCCTGTTCTTCCTTTCCACCACGCCATTTTGCTGAGGGGCGTAGGGAGAAGAGAACTGATGCTTTAAACCAGACTCTACACAGAAACTCTCAAAGTAGGAATTCTTGAACTCTATGCCATTATTACTGCGTATAGCTCGTAATGCACCTGGGAGCTCAATAGATAACCTACTAACAAATCCCTTAAAGTGAGAAAAGGTCTCATCCTTCGAGGCCATGAAAAATACCTAAGAATATCTCGAAAAATCATCAACAATGACAAGGACATACCACTTCCCTCCTGTTGACTGCACTTTAGCTGGACCAACAGTGTCCATATGTAAAAGCTGTCCTAGTGCATTAGTCATCACTACGGTGACTGGAGGATGAGAAGCAGTAACCATCTTGACATGTCGGCAGGAAGAGCAAACTAAGTCTTTGACCATCTTGAGTTTGGGCAAACCACGAATAAGATTGCGGCTGTTAACTCTGGTCAAATGATCAAAACCAATGTGACCAAGTCTCCTATGCTAGAAGGAGATATCACGGGATTCAAAAGCAATCAAACACCAAGGAGTCTCCGTAAGCGAGAAAAATCAGACGAAAGACTCTCCCAAATCTAGAAATCCCAAGAACTAATCCTCTTGATGAATCGAGGATTCTACAAGCATTGCTCTTAAAGCATACCTTGAAAGAGTCATCGATAAGCTGAGAAACAGAAAGTAAATTATATTGCAGCTTACTCACTAAGGTAACGTCCTTAAGAATAAAATTTTCACTAATACAGACGGTACCTTTAGTAATGACTCTACCTGAAGAAGCATCCCCAAAAGTGATCAACTCATCACCGGGGGCTCAGATTAGGGAAGAGAACCAACGGGAGTCTTCGGTCATATGGTGAGAACAACCGGAGTCAACAATCCAAACATCTCCCTTCCCCATCCGTCGGACTTGATGAAGCCACAAGAGAGAGATAGGACTCAGCACTAGGATAAAGTGAAAACCTGGGAACCCAATATTGAATCACACGATGCCTCAAAGTACCAGCTACAGAAGAAGAAGACTGGACTCTGGTGTCTCTCTGATGCTTGACTC
Source organism: Guadua angustifolia (assembly GCA_036346375.1). Classification (NCBI taxonomy): domain Eukaryota; kingdom Viridiplantae; phylum Streptophyta; class Magnoliopsida; order Poales; family Poaceae; genus Guadua; species Guadua angustifolia. Next base: position 36,003 of record JAYEVE010001309.1, on the reverse strand, counting down.
TCACAAGATCAGAAGAAACAACTCTAGTAGAAGATGTAGGAGCTATCACTGGTTTGGCCCACCGTGGTGCAAAGGATGGACTATTCCAATGAGGCTGCCTAAATCTCATACCTGGAAACACCTCACGCCGCAGATATCTACCTCGATGGAAAAAAAGAGGAATATCAAGAGGATGTTGGAAAGACTAACCACGAGTAACTCCAGGACTAAAACTCGACTAAATAGCATGAAAGCCGAGTCCTAGACGCTACCCAAAAATAGGCGACTCTCTAACCTGTCTAGTAGCAGTGTGTGCCTTAGGAGCACTCAGATTATCGGGATGACTCTGAATACCCCTAAAAGCAGAAACACGCTCACGCCTCGTGATCTTGGTGCACCTAAAATAGAAATCTACTAGGTGACTATCCTTCTTATAGAAGGTGCATGAATACTTCGCCTTGCTAGAGGCAGAAGTGACAGGAGAAGCACCCTTTTGCTTAGAAGTCCCATAGACAACCCCAGCAAACCTAAACACAGTGGTACTCACCCTAGGAGCTACCACAATTTCTCCACTCTTGTAGCCACGCACAATGGTAGGTGGATGAGTCCTAGCGTGCTCCAAGTAGTCAAATCCTAGACCCTGATTAAATCTGCTAATTTTTTATTGGTCTAGAATGAGGTTTAGCTTTTTCTTACCTCCTACAAACTTCTCGAGAGTGCTCATGAGATACTCACACTCCCAGAAGAGAGAGGTGCATGAAGAACAGGGTGAGCGGAAGAAGAAACACTAGCACATGTATTTTTGTCTCTCAGCACAGCTGCCTCAATCTTGAGGGCCTCACAAGAAACACAAGGAGCTTTTCTAATCCTATAGGCTTGGTATTCTAACTTCTTCCTAAGTTCGACTTGGATTTTATCCAAGTCCCCCTCAATCACAGAACAATGCAAGCAACTCTTTATCTAGTAAGTCCTTATCAAGTTTAGCACACTTGATATTTAAAGCTTCATTGTCAAGTTTTAGTTGCTTACAGCCCTCACATGAGCTGACAGGGTTCTTAGAATCATGCATTTCAAGTTCATCGTTTCTAGAAGAAAGCTTTCTAAGGTGAACGCCCATGGCATCTATTTCAGCAAGTAACTTAGGGCAATTTTCACATGAAGGAGTAGCATGAGTACGAAGAAAACTAGCATCTAGAGAGGAAATATCAACCGTACAAGTGCTAGCATTCTTCGACCTACGACTTTCAAGTTCCGTTTGCACACTATCATGCAAAAGTCCATAGAATCTCAAGCTCCACAAGCAAAGTATCACACAAAGAACAGTCATCAGCGACTCGGGAGGGAGAAGATCTAAGAGAAGCTAACTCCCGAGTCAAGGTACCTACTTCCTTCTCAAGCTCCATACACCTAGCTCTAGCTCTAGCATGAAATTTTTCTAATTTGCAAAAAACTTCATTGAGCTGGTCATAGGAAGGTACCTCGTCCAAGTTGCTGTAGAGCTCAGAGTCGCTGATGCCGTTGGTGTCCGCCATGAAGCACATGCCGGAGAAGTCGCCGCCGCCTTTCTTCTCTTACGGATCATCCTCACCTTCATGCCTACAAGTGGGCGCCGAGGACGCGGTGGAAGAGCTTCTTGTTCTTCGAGAAGTTGCGGTACTTCTTATCGTGCGTCGGCTCGCGAGCTGGAGGCTTCTTATTGCGGTTCTTGTCGGTGTAGTCGTTCTTACCGGAACCGCCAGAGTCATTCCTACCCTTCTCTAGTTTGGGACAATTCACTCGAATGTGGTTGGGGCCACCACATTCGAAGCAGGTGATCCCACCACCTCTCTTCCTCTCTCTCACCCTCTTGTAGGCATGAAAAAAATGCGAGCTAAAAGAGTAAGCTCAGTTTTTGAAAATTTTTCCAATTGGTCATCGCTTAGCTCGCAAAGGGTGGAGAGGGAAAAACCAATAGAAGAATCAAGAGAAGATCCAAGGGAATCGATGACCAAGGCCATCGACTGTGATTTCGTCTTGCGAGAGACGACGTCGATCTCATGAGTCTTGAGTCGGGAATAGAGCCCATCAAGAGTCAAGGTCAACAAGTCAGTAATGTCCTTGATAGTGGTCACTTTCATCTCTCAAACACGAAGATCGAGTGCGGTCAAAAAATGTCGAGCAATGTTTGAGTCAGGGTATGTGCAACCAACTGCCCAGAGATCGTTCAAAATTTTTGTAAATCGACCGAAACACTCGTCAAGACTCTCACCAGCGTGTTGTTCAAACTTGTTGTACTCACGTTTGTATTGATCATGCCTCACGGTCTTGATTTGGGTAGTGCCCTCATGGTATGCATCGAGGGTCACCCAAATCTCATGAGCGGATCACAGGTGAGAGATCCGATCATACTCACTACGGCTAAATCCCTGTATGAGAATGTTCTCATCGGCAGAAACCTCAGATGGGAGCTTCACCTTCTGCCATATAAGGAAGCCCTGGGCAATCATGTATGACTCCATCCGGGACTTCCAAAATGGAAAATTGACACCGCAAAAGATGGGAGGCCTGGTGGAATACTTGTCTGTCGCCATGGCTTTCGAGACTGGTCAAGATCTATAGAAGAGCAAAACCGGCTCTGATACCAATTGAAGGATTGAGATGGTGAACAGAGGGGGGTGAATGGTCGCAAATAAAATTTTCTCCTAAAATACTCCAACTAATACCTCGAAAATATTGCGCAAAGGAAATCGTGAAAAACCTGAACAACTAGACAACTATATGTACCCCTAGCTTGCATGGATGAGTACCATAGAATATGTGGGCATTTTTGAGTCACAATCCTGTTGCCCAGTGTCCAAAATAAAAAGGAATCAATTCAAATCTTGCTTTTAGAAAGGAGATCAATTCAAATCACAAAAGCCACTTTCAGAAAAGAAAAAGCAGAATTTCTAGAAACTGCCCTCAATTAGAACAGTTAGTTGGTGGGATTCTTGTTCTCAAGAAATTTTGAGAATTTTTCTCCCTATCAGTAAATGAGTCTTTAAGAATTCAAAAAAATTTAATCTCAAAACTCCTTAAAAAAACAGCAAAAATCAAAGAACATAGAAAGTCAGGAACTTCGAGCAGAAAGTTTGGGGCTCGGTTTTCACCTCATGGCGCCCAAACGGTTCAACAAGTGGACTCCAAAATTTTTTCATAGATGCATATGAGATTTCGTCACCTTCTCCAATAATAATCACTTAAAAATATTTTTTCTATATTTTTTAAAAAATCAAATACTGACTACTACATGAAGAACAAGTTCTGGACAGAGTTGCAAATTGACAGAAAAGATGATCTCAACTCTATCCTAGAGTGCAAAAGAGATGTAAAACCATATGAACACACTCAAAACATCCAAGATCAGCATTTAGAAGGAGAGGTGGCAAATCCAATTTACAAGAAAGTAAATTACGAGAATTTAAATGTTGAATTTAGATACTGAATTTAAGACATAAAGTAAGTGCGTAATGTAAATTCAAGCATGAATGAAAAAGATTTGCATTTTTGGAAGGAGGAGGTTTACAAAGCCTCACAACAAGGTGGGCAAGCTCAAAGGAGCACAAAAACCTCTAAAACCTTTCAGGGGAGGAGGCTACCCCTCCACCCCTATTTATACTAATCTTGGGCCACCTACCACCCTTGGATGCAACCCTCAACCCTAGAGAACTCATCTAAGGGTTAGGATTTTTCCATTCACATAGCCATGAAAGGGCTAACCCAAAACCCACACCAACAAAGGGTTTTCTTGCATGGTTTTCAAAGCATACTACCTAGACCCGCTAACCTATCAACTAGATCGCGATCCAACGGCTCTCATTGATCTGCGCGGCATCTAGCTAGCATCATCTCCTTTTCTTGTCTTCTTGGTTTGCTCGGACACCGTCTTTGATCATCTTTCGGTGATCCCCTGACTGTCTGGACCTCCGATGCTCCTCACCTAGTCCCGGTCATCCTCCACCTCACCATGACCCTGCAACCATCAAAGACAAGGAAAAACCTTTCACATAGTAATGCCCACAAAGATATTCAATGATTATCCTAAAATCATTAATCAATCATAATTTCACTCAATGGTCCGATGCTACCGCCCCTAGGCCGGTAGCACTGTGAAAAGGAATCAACACTCAAATTGCTTCAAATCGTAATCCAATTCAAATCAAACTCAATTTCAAATCAAACCAAGCTCAAATCTCGTCAATTACTCATCACACACAAGGATAGACCTCCACATGGTCTTTCAGAGTGCACTTCTAAACGTATGCCATCTGGATAGAAGAGAGCGGAGGTTGAGGTGGCTATGGCCATAATAGTTCATAGAGAAGCCTAAGAAGTCGACCAGCGACTCCTGGACAAGATGGTGGCAGAGGCCAAGGCCAAGAATAAGAAGTATGATGAAGATGGCTTGTCTTTTAGAGCCGCCAAAGCTACTATCCAAAAGCTGGAATTGACCAAGAAGCTGCTTGAGGAGGAACTGGCCAAAATAAACGAGCAGCTTGCGGACAATTTCGCTACCATGAACGCAACGGCCACATCTCTGAAGAGCCAGAAGAATGACATCAGTTTAGCTATCACGAAGGTCAAAGATCAATCGGCCAAGGTTGTCCCAGTGCCAGGCGGTGCCAAGGCCGACGAACGCATTGTGTACGGAATTACAGAGATGCTAGCCAAAGCAGCTGCGACACTATCGACTTTGGGGGAGCGGCTTCCTAGATCTAGGTTGTAATGACTTGTAACACTTTTGATGTGACTTTTGTAACATTTGCCTAATCGGCTGTTTAACCGATTAATTTTTAATGTTTGTCTTATCAAATTTCCTTCTTTGAAATTACATTGTCGCAGCCGATTATGATCCTATCCATACGCTAGGGTAGTACCTTTTCAAATATTTTCCATTGAACGCCTTCGATAATACAGACCCTTCGAGCGTTTCAAGTATGTATGAATTCCCGTCAACCAGTCGATTTATTTTATAAGGCCCCTCCCATGTTGGGGACAATTTTTCGAATTGATTGTCCTTAGATCCGATTGGTAATATAGTCTTCCAAACCATATCGGCTTCACTAAAGGACTTAGGCACAACCATTTTATTAAACGCTCTATCAACATTCTCCTTATTCCTTTTGAGCTGATCCAACGTAACCAGTCTTAATTCCGCCAAGTCGTCTAAATTATCCAGCATTGAGTCTCTATATTTGCTAGTCGATAAACCATTTTATCTGGCCACTCGTATTGAGTCGATATTTATTTCCACAGGCAAAACGGCTTCTTGACCATATACTAATTGATATGGTGATAGCTTAGTCGACCCATGATAGGCTAGCCGATATGCCCATAATGATTCCGATAACGTCGAATGCCATTTACTTGGTTTCTCATCGATTTTCTTTTTGATTAACTTGGTTAAAGTCTTATTAGATGACTCGGCCTGTCCATTAGCCTGAGCATAATATGGTGATGAGTTGAGCAACTTAATACCCAAATTCTTTGTAAAATTTTGAAACTCATCGGACATGAACACAGTCCCTTGATCGGTCGTGATAGTTTGTGGAATGCCAAACTGATGAATGATGTGCTCATTGACAAAGTCGATTGCCTCTACGCTTGTAACTTTTTTAAGGGGTATGGCCTCAACCCACTTAGAGAAATAATATGTGGCTGTGAGAATAAACTTATGGCCTTTACTTAATGCTGGGAATATTTGGCGGATTACATCTTTTCCCCATCCCCCAAACGGCCATGGCTTGATGATTGGGTGCAAGGCCGATGCTGGTGCGAGTTGCACATTCCCAAACTTTTGGCAAATCTGACATCCTTTATAATATTTGAAACAATCTTCTAACATCATCAGCCAAAAGTATCCTGTCCGTCTTAGCACCACTTCATCTTGTGAGCCGATAGATGAGATCCGCAAATTCCTTCATGAACTTCACCTATCGCCACCTTTGCTTCATCGGCTCCTAGACATCTCAACAATAATCCTTCCATCGTTCGCTAATACAATACTTTATCCAATACCACGTACTTTAATGCCTGCTGCCTGACTTTGCGCTCGGTCGGCCTAGATGGATTCATTAAGTAATCTTTTATCTTTGCCCTCCAGTCGGCAATATTGGCACACATTATTGCCTGGTCAACTTATTCGAGCATTTTGTATTGGCTATAGTCTTTATACCCTGACGCTTGTTGTGCTAATAGATTAGCTCTATCATTCATCTCCCTAGGAATATGGTTGATTGAAAATGAAGTAAACGAGTCGATAGAATCAAGGCATTCCTCCAAGTATTTTGATAGTATTTTGTCATTGCACCAGAATTCCCCTTTCACCTATTGCACCACCAACAATGAATTGCCATAAGCCTCTACATCACTTATTCTGATGCTTTCCATTAGTCGAAGTCCCCTGAGTAGCGCTTCATACTCTGCCTGGTTATTGGAACATCGGCTATTAAGCCGATATGCGAATTCAAGGTTGTGCCCTGTCGGTGTACTTTGCACCGGGGTACCCTCTCCGCCGCAGATTAGTGGGCCCAAGGAGCAGCCCAGCCCGCATGGCGGCCTGGCGAGTAGGTGGGCCATCACGCCGCCGCGGGCAAGAAGCCCACGGGCGGCTCGGCGCGGTGGGCGATCATGCCCGCTCACGGGCGAAGCCCACGGGGGCTCGGCGAGCAGCGGCAATCACGCCCTTTCGCCACGCAAGAAGCCCACATGGCGGCTCGGGCAGTGGTGGGCGATCATGCCCTGCCCATCGGGCGAGAAGCCCACGTGGCGGCCTGGTGAGCAGGCGGGCGATCACGCCGCCGCCGGCAGAAGCCCACGCGGCGCTCGGGGCAGGTGGGCGATCATGCCCTGCCCGCCGGGCGAGAAACCCACGTGGCGGCCTAGCGAGCAAGTGAGCGATCACGCCTTACTCGCCGGGCGGTAAGCCCACGTGGCGGTTTGGCGAGTGGGCGGGCGATCCGGCCCCACTCGTCAGGCCACGAAGGCAACCAAAGAAATGAGGAGAAGGCTTCGCGTCGAAGTCTCCTTCCCTTGACACGCTATGTCAGGGTCATTGATTGTGAAGCATTCTGCCATCGACACGATGACGGCCCATCCCTCTAACACCTCTCACCAAACCCGTCGCAGGAGCGTCATATCCCGGGCGAACCGGATGAAGCCACTCGGCGGCATTAAATGAGGTTTGAAAGACAAGGCTACAGTGACGGGTGTAATAAATGAGTCGTGGGTCGATGTAAGGCTCGAATGATGGGTGTAATTAATGAGTTGTAGATCAAGATAGGCCACCTTCTCACCGCCGAGCCAAACTCGCCTATATAAGGGCGCCTGCATGGAGAAGGGGGGACGAAGGAGAGCCAAAATCGGGACTCGGATCCAGAGAACTCACCCAAGCCCAAGGCCAGAAAAACCATTGTAATCGCTTCCATTTTTCCTCAACAAAGATTTGGCAGGACATAGGGCTATTACCCGCGCTGGGGGCCTAAACCTGGGTACATCACCGCGTCCATTGATCTGTTGATCCCCGGGATCCATCGGGTGAGAGTCATTAGGGTTTCTGGCCACGAAGACACCCTATACCGAACCATATCCTCCATTCTCGGAGCAGTCAACCCGGTCCGTTGACGGGGTCCTGTCCGGCGGAATACGCCGACATGCCCCTTTGGGGAAATTAGCACTATGCCGATACCATCACCTTCTCGACATACCGATCTGTCAAAATACAATTGCCAGGGGACTACAGTGACTAACCCAGCCATGGTGTTGTGTCATGTGATAAAATCGGCCACTGCTTACCCTTTGATGGCTTTAGCCGATTCATATATTAGATCGAACTTGGTTATGGTGTACGCCCATTTGCTGAGTTGACTGCATAGAATCGGCGCAGACAACATACATTTGATGATATCTGTCCTACACATTATCGTGCAAGTCGATGCCATGATATAATGCCTCAATTTTGTGCAAGCGAAATACAGGGATAAACACAATTTTTCTATGAAAGGGTACATGACCTCAGTATCCAGAAGTCATCGGCTCAAGTAGAATATCACCCGTTCTTTGCCGTTGACTTCTTGTGCTAGAACTACCCCAATGGTTTCTTCTTTGGCTGATACGTACAATTTGAATGGCACTCCTTTCCTTGGTGCAGCCAGAATTGCGGCTTCATCAGATATTGTTTGATGTCATTGAAAGCCTTTTGCTGATCAGCCCCCCAGATGAAATCCTGATTGTCTTTCAATTTTAATAATGGGGTAAAAGCTCGAATTCGACCAAACAAGTTCGAAATAAATCGTCGCAAATAATTGGTCTTGCCGACCAGCTTTTGTAGTTCATTCTTGCACGTTGGCGGTTTTGTATTGGCTATGGCTTTGACCCTTGCTTGGTTAACCTCGATCCCTCTCTCATGTACCATGAACCCGAGGAATTGACCAGCCGATACGCCGAACACGCACTTAAGGTGATTCATCTTCAGCCCATGTGCCCTTGTATTCTAAAAAACCTTCTCCAAATCGGCCAAGTGCTGCCAATCATCCTTGGATTTTACGACGATGTCATCAATATAAATTTCAACAATATGGCCAATTAGATCGTGAAAAATCAAATTCATAGCACGTTGATAAGTAGCACCCACGTTTTTCAAGCCAAATGTCATAGCAGCCCATTCATACAACCCCAAAGCACCAGGGCACCTGAAGGAAGTTTTAGGCACGTCAGCTTCTGCCATGAATATTTAGTTATACTCGGTGTTCCCATTCAGAAAACTCATGATCTTGTTACCTGATGCAGCATCGATAAGCATATCGGCTATGGGCATCGGATACTCGTCTTTTGGCGTAGCCTTGTTCAGATCCCTAAAGTTTACGCATACTCGGAGCTTGCCATTTTTCTTCTTAACAGGAACAATATTAGAGACCCATTCAGCGTATCGGCAAGGCTTGATAAACTTGGCCTCTAATAATCGTTCAATTTCTTCTTTAATAACATTGTACAAAGACGGATTAAAACGTCATGGGTATTGTTTAAACGGCCGATATCCTGGCTTTATGGGTAGCCGATGCTCAACTAATTGTCGGCTTAAACCGGACATCTCATAATACTCCCAAGCAAAACAATCCCTATATTTCCTAAGTATTTCAACCAACTTGGCCTTTTATTCTACATCTAACTTTGCACTTACAAAAGTTGGTTTTTTCCTATCGCCCTCTCTTATGTCGACCTCTTCAAGCAAATTGGCAGAAGTGAAGCCTTGACCCAATTTTTCTTCTTGAAAATCTTCAATGGCTTCACAACAGTCTATCACCTGCCGATAGCTTTGCACTTTGTCTTGTAGAGCATGAACTATTTCTAGCCCCATCTCCTTAAGAATTCATTTGCCTGATCAAACGTGCCTGGCTTGACACTGATCGGCATCAGACCTGATATACCAATGCAGATGAAATCACAATCATACAAGGTTTTACCTGATATGCACTCAGCTTCCCCGTGCAGCCAATTCACATCGGAACTAGCCATCGCTATGTGAGCCGATGTATCGGCTGGCACCACTTCAACCTCATCGCCATTCCAATTCACGAGCAGCTGATGCATGGTTGATGGTATACAACAATTGGCGTGTATCCAGTCTTGCCCAAGGAGCACACTGTATTTTCCTTTAGCTTCGATGACAAAAAATACAGTCGGCAAAGTCTTGCTGCCGACGGTCAATTCTGTGACCATCACTCCCTTAGCTTCAGTGGGGTCGCCCATGAAATCATTTAAAACCATGTTCGTTTTGATCAAATCCTCATCGGATTTGCCCAATTTCTTGCAAGTAGTGAATAGCATCAAATTAACAGTGGCCCCTCCATCCACCAGCATCCTTGATATCGGCTTGCCGTTGATATGTCCCTTTAAGTACAACGGCTTCAAGTGCCGATGATCATCCCGAGGCTTCTCAAATATGGCGTCCTGTGCGCCAAGACAAAGCTGGGCGAATGTGTCTTTGTCCGATTAAGTTTTAATCCTGAATTCGGCCGGTAAGGTGAAGACCATGTTGATATCCATGGGAGACGTGTCATCACGAATCATTGGTGACAAGTCTTCTGAGGAATCCGACTCCTCATTGGCTTGCTCCTTTTTCCTCCATTCTTGCTTCACAGCTTTTACTGGCCGCAACTCATTGAACACTTGGTCCCTCAATTTTTCCTACTCAGCTTCCCTCATATCTTCGGTCCTCAACCGTTGAAGTCGCCTGCGTTGGGATCGGCTGAGGCCCGACGGACACCATCTCGGCTTAGGCTCAACTGGCTTCCGAATCTTCCCAGCCAGATTGTCATCCTCCTTGGTAGGTTCTAAAAACTTGGCTTGACTTGGCATGGATAACCTCTCTTTAATCGGCTTCCTTTGCCCTAAGCCTAGCCGATTACGTATCGGCCCAAACAACCGTTCCCTAGCCGATTGTCTTGGCCAATCCCTCTGGGGGTGATGCTCCATTGGACATGATCGTGGTGATGGTAAGGTCACACCCCTCTCCTAGCAAAACTACCAGAAAGGGCATCGCCGATGGGCTTTCTCAAGATTATCTGGCCAATACAAGTTATCTGGCTGGCGAGGTCGTTGTGTTTGCCGATGGCTTATCTTTTCATATTTTTCAAGTAGTTGTGAAAACGTCAACTTAGGCTTGGGTGCTGGCTTCCTTGGCAGAGATCTCTCGGCCTTGTACCATCGTCCAATCTGCAGCTCTCCTTTTGGCTTAACTGTGCTCGAGTTTTTGCCGTCTTGATCGACTTCTATCTGGAGCGAGCCGATCGTTATTCTGAGTGTTTCACCGCCATTGGAACTGGACTGAACGTCGACCCGATGGGTCGGCTTAGGTTCTTCGTTCATGGGCTCCTTCCCTTTGCGCGAGCACTGGACCATATTGATCAGAAAAGGATTGACATCCACTTCCATGGCTGGCTCCTCTGCGAACTTGAGCCGACCGTCTTCGATGGCTGATTGTATCTATTGACGAAAAATATTGCAATCGTTAGTGTTATGTGAAAAAGAGTGATGCCACTTACAGTTACGTTGTTTCTTGATTTCGTCGGCCGATGGTATGACGTGTCTTTCTGGCAATCGTATCAATTTTTCTTGTAATAATAGATCAAATATGCAATCGCACTTGGTCACATTAAAGGCATATTTAACTTCCGACTTATTTTTCGCCAGCTTAAGCCATGAACAAACAAGTGATCTCTTGGGATCCTTTGTCCACTCGGCTATGTTTACGTCTGCTTCATGATCTTCAGAGGCTTCGCTCGAGCTGTAGTCGACCATATTTACTTTGGCCTTTTCCATGCCATTCCCGTTTAATCTAAATTTATCTTTAAATCCCTTGTTATCAGAGTATCGGCTCCCCTGTGCTGATACACGGTGAAGCAGATGGCTCAAATCAAAAAATTCCAGCCCGGCAAACTTCTCCCTAAGTGGCGGAATCAAACCCTAGAAAGCCAAATCGGGTTAATTGATCATCAGGCAACGTAACGCTAAAGCATCGATTTCGCACTTCCCTAAACTTTCTGATATAATCTGAAACCGACTCGCCGTATTTTTGCCAGACAGAACTCAAATCTGAAATTCTAAGCTCAGGGCTGCCAAAGAAGAAATATTCATAGAATCGACTCTCCAAATCGTTCCAAAATTGAACCGAATCTGGATGCAGATTTGTGAACCAAGTAAATGCAGTCCCTGATAAAGATAAAGGAAATAACCTAATTTTTAACCTATCGGACTGGGCGGCTTCACCGCATTGAGCGATAAATCATTCGACGTGCTCTAATGTAGTGACAGAATCATCTCCCAAAAACTTAGCAAAATCAGGGACCTTAAAGTTATGTGGGTAAGGCATACGGTCGATGTAATTGGGTACGGCTTTCTATAGCCAATAACTTTCCCCTTTGGCTGTAAACCGAATTGATCTCTTAAGACTGCAGAGATCTGATCGGCCCAATTGACATTGACCGGTAGGGCACTAGGGTTGTGCCAATTGTGACTGTAATTGGCATCCTGCCCCCGGAGTGTCAACTCAGGCTGACGATTAGGTTTAGCCGATATATATGGATGAGGCAATGGGTCGTGTCCATCAGCTTTTACTATAGGTGGTTCTGGTAAAGGGACAAAGGACTCAGCATATGTGACAACCCGATGTGGAGCCGAATTCCTTAGTGGAATCGGCCCGTGCAACTGAGGGATCCTATCAGATTCGATCGACTGAGGAGCCGATTGAACGAAAGCATTGAATGGTACCGGTGGTGGGGGTTGGCCAATATGTTCAGCTTTGCAGCATCGGTATGTATATACATGGTTGTGTGTAATCCCTCCTGATCGGGAATTTGCTGGTGTTAACACAGTGGGTTGCGTTGGTATTAACGAAGGGGTTGGAGCCGACACTTTTACTGTGCTAGTGTTTTGCGCCACAGAGTAGGTAGGATATGTTTAGAGTGGCTATAATGGATCTAGCAGACCCCCTGATGAAGCCAACTCCTGAGCAAAAGGCTTGACACTATTCTCAATCATCGGCTTCAATGTTGTCACAAAGGCTGATGATTGATTGATCAACGCATGATGCACAGATTGCTCAATCATAACAGACAACTCGGTTTGAGCCGGCATATATCAGCTTACTGAGTCAGACGAGATGCCAGCGTCACCGAGAGGATTCAGCGTTGGAAGTGCAGCCTTCTAGGTGACTCCTCGTCGGGTCTTCTGGTAGCAGTTCAACATCATCTCTTTGCACTGTTCCGGGGTTAAATCGTCCAACGTAGGGACGATTATGGCTTCAATATTGACGTTGGCTAGCGGGATAGATTTGCCTACTGTCATCTTTCTAATGTCCCACCGGGCGTGCCAAGAGTGTGTTGACGTCAAAAACTTGAAGTATTATTTCTGACCTCAGCACACCAGACGAACACCTGGTTCAAGCGTGCCAATCGATTTGACCCTACAATTGATAAGGTAAAGTTGTGAAATCATCAAAAGCCAATATCAAATGATAATCGGTGTAACTCTGATCAGCTAGAAGCCGATTAGAACGTAGCAAGATTAACTGATTAAGGCTAATCTAAGGATAAAGGTAGATCAAGTCCGAGAAGGCGATGCACAGCAAAACAGAACAAACCAAACCTGGGACGAAATCGATGAAGACCAATAATCGATGATGCGCAACTTTATTGATCAAAAATTGAAAACTAGCAGATGTGATTTTGGCTGTGGATGTGCTCCCCTAGCTGGCCTGGGCTCATCATATATACCCTCCGGCCGATCCGAGTCCTATTACAATACGATGATATCATAATCCGTGTCAGCTTGAATTTCCTAATTGAACTCCTGTTTCCAAATATTTCCACTGTGCGCTATCTAATCCTTGTGAATCTCGGATTGTCAATTATTCTGCATCTGCCATATTTTGACGCAAACACGTACCCTCACATATATGGTCTGCAGCATCCATGTAAAACTCCAGGAACACCGATGAACTACCGACTTGGGTGATCACATCGTCGGCAAGCTTCTCATCCCACACCTCATCCGTATGGTATGCTCCATCAAACACCTCATCCAAAACATCCATGCGAGGCTCTAGGAAGAGGGAAGATTGGCTCAACAATTGTCTTCCTATTCCCGCCATCCAAGTACCACTACTACGGATCAGGCATCCACAAGCGGTTCGAAACCGCTTTCAGAAGTGGTTTTAGAACCGCTAGAATCATGAAAGTGATACTCTTCTGTATCATCATGTTCTTCTAATCGCCAGGTTCGACACCACAAGCGGTTGGGAAGGTGTCTAGGTAGGCTCGAGTAGCCACCATGTGGGGGACCTCTACAAGCGGTTTATGTTACCAATCGCTTGTGGAGAGGCAGCCAGCCAACGATAGGGAGGTGCCACGTGTGCTCTCTCCACAAACGGTTCGAGTTACCAACCGCTTGTGGAGAGGCTGCCAGCCAGCGATAGGGAGGTGCCACGTGTGCTCTCTCCACAAGAGGTTCGAGTTACCAACCGCTAGAAAAGGCTAATAGCATAGTATTTTGATTATATTCAATATAGAATATGTTTTGAGAGGGGTTTTCAATATGGATTTTGACAATAAAAATAAATAGAACTACAGGAGTTTTTTTGACACAATTAAATATATATTATTCATGCGTACTCATTCAGATAATTACGGGTTCATTTACACGAAAGTACGAACTTAATAGACTAAAAAATAGACAAGTTGATGAACACATGAAATAATACAAGTTTTAAAGAATAAAAGGCGAATCTTGAGCTCATTTCTTGCGTGCGTCGCTCTTTGTGTCCTTGGTCGACGTTGATGTCAATTCACCGCCCTTATTTCAGACAATCTCTCCAACCCTCCGTGTGGAACTCGCTTTGGTGGATACAATCTGCCGACAATAAAGCCGATGAGTTGTTCTGGATTGTTGCAACCTCAAAAGGTGGGATCACACCTTGCACATCGATGTTAAATGACAAAGCGGAAATAAATAAATCTCGGACATGTAATTAAAGTGTAAGTAGTAAGAAATTGACATGTGCACACTACCTCTGCGCTGTTTGTCAAGACATCGTCAGGTAATACTTTGCATATAGTGGCACACATAATAGCCACATAAGTTGTTTCCATCCGTCTCGCTGTAGAACCTACGGCGAAATTTGAAAAGAAAACAATTATTGGGATGAAAACTGTTATTTACATATTAATATTCTTTAATACGCATCGAAAGTGCTTATTTGACATCAAATTCGCTCCCAAATCTCCTTGTTGCTTTTTTCGAACCTTGCTAATGCCCCGTGAGATGCATTAGTAAGAATAGTAAATATCGAGTCGGAATTAGCAAGGTATTTCAATATAATAAGGAAACTATCGTGATATATATGTGCTATATAATTGCTTAGGATGTCAATGATATATTGATATTTTTCCACCGTAGTCCTTTTGGGTCTTGAACAACGATCCGCTACTATCAAGCTTGATGACAAGTAGGATCCAAAGGAAACCTATTCATGTATTGCAACATATATGTAACTACCTAGTAGTATTATCAATGCCTTGGAAAAGATAAGAACGAGAGGTTGTATATATACATACTCGAAGTTGAAGGGCAGAAGTATGTACGGTTTGTAGTGATGTCCCAAGAATGCATCGAGAAAGTAATCCTCAATAGCCTTTCAGTTGCATCGAAAGATGAACTCGTTAACAATCTCTGGGTCGATGAAGCCCACGTTGAAGATGTTCTGTTTTCTACATTGTTGTATCTCCATTCTACATAGAAAGGGATAAGTTATTAGAGTTGCAATTTTATGGTACGAGAAAGTACACAGTAAAGGTATGAGCTTGACACTTACAGGCACCAGCAGCTCATGAGAGACACGTTGATGGCGTCAGCATGGTAAAAATGGTATAAGTCTTCGAATTCGTATGATGTTGTCCCCACGATAAAAATCATGTTGTGTGATACGGAGGGGGAACATCGTTCTTCCTTGAGCGGACTCTGTCATGTACCATTCGTGAAATTGCCGTGATCTTGGCTGGCGATCCTTTATGTCATTAGGGTCAATCACTCTCTACCAAATTTCATATTGCCATCCGCCTTTGCCATTGGGAGATCATCTGTTAATCCAAGAGCTGCAGCTATAGAACTGAGTCCTGCCTCCTTTAGAAACCTCTCGAGGTTCTCCTGATCTTGGTCTCTCTTCTTTGTTGTCACCCGACCACGCTTATTCTTCCGTAGCCTTTATTATTGTCCGCTCATAGTTGACTAAGACAGTAATGGCTCAAGCACTCAAGCATGTCGCCAAGTGTTCCGCCGCTTGGATCAATTGGTAACTTTGGCTCGCTTTTTTGTGAAGTGTGCAACACTGCTTTTAATGACTGCTATTCTCCTCCTTAGTCCTATCATATGCCCTCTTTGGAGGTTCCTTTATCTTTTTCGATCAGCTGGACTCCGCCTTCTTAGGAGTGGGTGGAAGAGCCATTCTGCTATCGAGCTTCTTCCTCGGAGGAGATGGTGGAGGCGTAGTTTTCCTGGGGGGTTTTTTTTTGTTTGAGATGCTGGTGGTGGAGTAGGGCTTCAAGTGAGCGGTGGTGGAGGAGGCGTGCTCTGCTTTACCGGCGAGGCATTGCGGGAGGTGATGTTGGAGGAGGCGGTTGTTGCTAGGAGATGACGCGGCCCACACCATTTGAAAATATGATGTACCGCTTATGCTAAAGGATGATATTGTGGAGGGCCTGTCCAAGCTTGGTCACGCCGCACCTCCAAAGAATATCGGGTGAAGTTCTTCAACCGCCAAGACCTCCTCCACCGCGACCTTCGAGTAACTCGGGGTATCTTGTTGCGGGAACGCTCGCCCCGCTTCCACCGGAAATGCCATGCCGTAAGCCACCTTGATGGAGAGGTTACGCGATCAACGTAGCTCACATCGGGCGGCGAACCCTTATGTCATCCACGGATAACGGGCCGCAAGTTGTCCACTTTAGGGGTTCTTGCGGACGCCAGCACCACTTCTACCGCTGCGGAGGGGCTGATCACGATCCGCTTGATTGCTCTGACCTAGTCCCCGAGCTTGCCGAGGGCAATTTGTACTTGTTGCGCAACTATGTTACCGATGCTAGCCCGGTTGCTCTAAGCTCTTGTTCCAATTAGTACATTTTATACGCATTCTCTTGTTTTGCTTCTTTGCCTTCCTCAGACGTATAAAGCATCCTGGCAAAATCGCATTTCCACGACGTTAGCTTGCCCATACCTCGTGTCCATCCCGGTGCTCGTGGTTTTGAAGGGCATGTGTTAGCTCATCATTCTCCTCGCTCTGTCACCAACGCACTACCGAGATTGCTCGACAGCTTGTACAATCCTTTGGCCAGCCTCTTGCACTCCTAGTGCCATCACCAAGTCAGCCATTATCCGCAAGGCTCCCCATGACCCATGAACCAATTGCGCAGGTGCTCTTCCCACAAATCAGTAGCCGGTATGACGTCCTTCACCATTAATTCTTGTTCCCGCTTCTCCCATTTCGCATACAGCCTTGAGGTAACCACCGTGCCAAGATGGTGGTGGTATTTCTTCATCCGTGAATTGGCCTTGTTCTTCCGACTCATGCCTGCCTTCTCGCTTGACAAATTTTGTACTCCTCGAATGCTTCCCAATGATTCGCCAAATTTTAGGAAATTGGTTGAAGTCGGTTCTTTCTCCCTTCTGCACATACTTGCAGCTGAGAGATGTCTTCCACGCTTGAAACGAGGTTGCCATCTTCTTCAAAGTGTATTTCTTGGCCTTGTCTTCGGACCCTTGAGGAAATATGAAATTTTCCTTAATATCTTGCCAGAGCAGGTCCTTGGTAGCTTGAGAAACTTCGGCCCTTTTTTTGATACTAATTGGAATGTGATCCCTCATGTGGTAATCGCAAGCGTTGTTGTATGGCCCAACTATCGAAAAGAGGGGCAATCTGCATCCCTTCATTGCTAACGCTTCAGAAACACATGCTTTGTGGACGCTTCTTGTTAGGTCCCCGATGCTTGGATTGGTTGCTCGATGTACCAGTGCTTGAAATACACAAACATATGTATAAACGTGTCAGAGTGTATTATATTCATGAATTGCGATTAATTAACATGTCCACGGGGATTATATTCTTCTGGCTATACCTCATCCTTGCTGGAACCAGTGTTACCAGACGGAGCGGCTCCAAATAATGGTTTATCGCCACAATTTCAACGGCCTCACTAGAACCAATGTTAGCCTCAGCAGCAACATCGTTAGCATCACCTTCGATGCTACCCAACACGATGGAGTCTAGCAAGAACTGTTCGCTCACGTCGAAATTAAGGTCACCACATCTTGGTTGCGCCATCTATCCTAATTCCGAAAATTTTTTGACATAAATATCATATCTTTGAAAAGGATGTAGTTTTGTAACCAAGCGCCAAAAGAATTCATGTGCTTCAGTGTTATCCAATCCTCAGACCTCCCTCGAAATCGCAAGCGAGAATACTCTTGTGCTCAAGGACATATGGGGCCACTACAGCTTGATTGATTCAAAACCGTGAAATGTGTTTGCTTAATGTAAGAAGATCATTGCATGCAATTGCTTTCCTTCCTAGTGTCCTTTTCCCCGTAGCCTCCCTCATGGCATGATATAGGACGCCGATCGATTTAGATCATTAATGTAATCCACACAAAACTCAATCACCTCCTCTCGTCCCATAACCTCAAAGAATGCATCCTTCCCGACGAGAACGGTTACGACATACTTTAGCACACTCATGTACCTCTTGAAAGGGAACTCACAGTGTATACATGGGTCCGAGAATACCTATCTCTTTAACAAGGTGAACAAAGTGAGATGAACCATATATCAAAGAATGCGGAGGAAAGATCATCTCAAGACTAACCACACTTTGTACCACATCATCCTGCAGCTTACTTAGTTTATCCGGTCGATGACCTTCTCAGGAAACCGCTGCTGAAAAAGAACACAGCTTTGTGATTATCCCCCATACCCACTCGGCAAGATAGCCTCTCACAACCACTGTAGTAACCGTGTCATTAACACAAGATAGTCATGGGATTTCATGTGTACGATTTTATTCTCTTTCATGTTTATGAGTCTCTTTACATTCGAGGAGTATCTAGAAGGACCTTCACACTGCTCGTGCACTCTATCATGCTTTTTTTTCTTTCTTTGCTTAGAGTGTAGCTCGCAGATGTAGGTAATGTTGTCCTTTCCTCTCTTTTCCGATGTAGGTCATTCCTCGGCCCAAGAGTTTAAGGTCCTTCCGAGCTTGCAAGGTATCTTTCGATTTGGCTATACATATCTATGTACCCTAAAGGTGTCAAGCAAATTTTTCGTGATGTGCATGAAGTCAAGTGAGTGACGAACCTCCATGACTTCCCAATAAGGCAAATCCCAAAATATTGACTTTTTCTTCCACATGGGTGCTCCCACCATCCACATTCTCGCACATGTCCGCTTCCAAGACCCTTTCCAATATCGCTTTCAAATCCTTTACCATAGCTGATGAGGACATCACCCAATGCATACGCCCGAGACTCCTCCAGCTAGATGCAAGGACCCATCACAAGAGCACGAGCACGGCAATTGAATCAACAGTGAGCTCGCTCCTAAGTGCCCGTGGCGACATTTGTGAGAATGGTATGCTACCTAATGATATTATTGATTATATTGTACTTAGGAACTTTGGAGAGGATCATGAAGGCCTTGGGAACCAGCAAGGGCCAGGAGGGAGGCAAGGAGGGCGTCCAATTCAAGTTGGAAGTCTAATTGTCTTGGAGTCGACTACCTCGGCCACTAGGAGTAGCGTTCACTAAAATCATCACCCAGGCCACAAACGGGCTCCGATTTTGATGATCCACATATGCCTCGAAAGCTAAGGAGATAACCTTTCCAATGGCACAAGTTTCAGGTCATTTGGACTTCGGAGTCGACAGAAATTCATGTTGCAAGTTGGCGGACAGAATCTGTCCCAGGGTGCTGCGTCACCAATTTGGGCCCTTGGCCCATGTATCGTGTTGGAGTCCATCACGACGCTGCCTAGGGTTTCTAGGACGCCCCTAGCCTTTATATCCAGTAGCCGCCGCTAGGGTTTGATTTGGGTTTTGCTTAGATTAATTTGTCTTTGAACAAGGTCGCTGCTCATCGGTTTGTGAGACCCCAACTCGTGAGCTTCATCCTCAATTGCAAATTCAGTTGCATCTTTCTTGTTCTTGCTTGTGTTCTCGATTCATTGGCAGGATTAGCTCGTGGCGAGGTCAACCGGCAGCGCACGTTGATAAACCAGAGGACGCGTGGTGCTGCGATTGACAGGGTTTTGATCGCCCGATCAAGAAGCCGGATCGTGTGTGTCTCGGCCGCCTAATCGACTTATCCTCCACTGACGGAAGTTCGGCAACCCCGCCCCCATCAAGTGGTATCGAGCGAGGTTTACCGTCAGTTCACCTTTTCTCGTAGTTTAATTTAGTTTTGTGTTCGCCCTATAGTCCACTAAAAAGCCAAAAAAATTGCAGCTCATAGTCTACCATACCTAGAACCACGCCTAGCCTTTGCACAATTTCGCTTCGTAATCCGTAGTATCGAGTTTGTGTCCATAGTCGAGTCGTGTTGCTGGTTTAGATCGTGGTCTTAATTTAGTTGTGTTTCATCTCCGCTGCATCCCATATCCTACAACCAATCCAACCACCAATCGCTAGTTGAGTTCTTGTTGATTCGGATTGTTTTGTGGTTTTTCCTCGCCGAGTCTTAGTTGTGTTAGGTTTCTCCTTCATAAACCCTAATTCCCCACCTCCTCGTTATCCATATCGCCACCCCTCATCACGTAACCTGCCACCACAGATCATCGCTGCTCCATATCCACTCCATACGCCTTGAGTTTGGAGAGGTGCCGCCTAGAAAACCCCGATTCGAGTCCTTCCGTGAAACGGCCATAACTTTCGATACGGACTCCAATTAGGCAAAAAAATTTTCACGGATATCTACAGAAAATTTTACATCCAATTCTTTTCACCGAATTTATTTTTGAAATTTCTCGAAGATTGAGTTCTCGTCACCAAGTTTGAGCACGCTTTTGAAAACACTTTATTTCATATCGGTTTCATCTTACATCTGTTAAGGCTGAAAATTTGTGTGCTGTCTACCTTTGTGCTCCTGATCCTAGGAAAATATCAGAAAAATCAAAGAAAAATAAAAAATTGTGAAAGAGGCATAGAGCAAAAAAAATTTGTGAGAGGAGCAGAGGAGAGAGAGCAAAAAAAAAGGCAGGAACAAAGGTAGGTGTTTTACCGTGCTCGATAAAAGTGTTTTGTCATTGTGCCGATATCTGCTCAATTATTCTGTCACGCTTTGTTGCTTGTCTCTATACCTTCCTTGTTTTCTGTCATAGCCTAGAATAAGGACACGCTAGACCAAAGAACTAGGCAAAGTGCTTTTGGACATTTATTCAAATAATTATTATCTGTTACTAAATTGTGTGCCACTCCATACATATAACCTTCCTACAGCTCCACAAATACATCCTTCTCGACAAGACAAAGTTATTGACCTTGCAATCGCTTCATCACGCCTCACGGTGTCACGAACTACCACGGTTGCACCGCCCCCTTGCAGTGTTGGTAAGAACTGGTAAGAACTTGGTAAGATTGCTTGAGAGCGAGAGATCCCACCTAGTAGTTCATAGGGCTCATAATACTTGTGTTTGTATTTCCTCGCCCTTTTTCTCGTAAGCAACCATGGCAGGCAAGAAGGGCAGAACGAGGATGATGATGTTACCATCAATGATCGTGTCCTTCATTCGAGAGTTGTCGCATATGCCGACGAGATAAAATGATGTTCAAGGAGCATGCCACGACAACTAACAAGACCCTTGAGAGCATCGACGACGAAGTTTCCACCTCACCGAGAGGATGGATGCCGCCAAAAACGCCTCAAATGACTATTGATGGAGGTGCATCCGCCAACAACGGCGCCAACCACAAAGAACAACGACCATGATGAGGATGGTGATTTTGAGGAAGATGAAGATGAGCAAAGAACGCGCCGCCAGGAACGTCGCCGCTCAACGAGACGCCTGCCTTCATGATCGTTTTCGCGCAACCATCACAAGATGGGAGGTAATAACCGTAACCGCAATGATGATCCTTTCGCTAAGGTAAAATTCACCATCCCTTCCTTTTCTCGGAGGTTATGATGCTGATGCCTACTTAGATTGGGAGATGACTACGAGCAAAAATTTAATTCCCATCTAGTTCCCGAGATTCATAGGGTTAGACAAGCCACTAGTGAATTTAAAGATTTTGCTATAATCTGTGGAATGAACTAGTAAATGCCCGCTACAACCCGATTCTTGGGCGAGATTAAAAGATGCTATGCGTAATAGATTTATTCCTCCTTCCTACCAACGTGATATGCGCAAGAGATTGCAACGATTAGATCAAGGTAGTATGACTGCTCGTGAATATTACCAAGAGCTTCAAAAGGGTATGTTACGCTAGGGGTAGTAGAGGAACCCGAGGATAAAATTGCGCTTTTTACGGTGGGTTGCGCCCGTAAATTCAGGATATTGTTGATTATAAAGAATATACAACTGTCAATCGCTTGTTTCAACTTGCTATGTTAGCAGAGAAGGAATTGCAGGACGCCATTCCAAGAGCAGAGCAATGCCGCAGAACCTTCACGCCTCGAACGACTACGGACAAGCGAAGATAAGGTTTTCTTCCACCTTTCACCAGCTGCACCGCCACCTTCGACGAAAGCACACGATCGCACCGACGGCATCGCGCCGTGCGCCGCTGACAGAAGAAGTCAGCCCCGCCAACACCGCCAAGAGCTCCTCCGCCACTTCCACAGCCGCACATCGACGGAATTGCCGCCATAAGTGCCAAGGATTGGCCACGCTAAGAGAGAATGCCCCACCACGGGCATACATCGCCACCGACGACGGAGGTTACATCGCGTCTCCGATGTTGAGGATGAGATCGACGACACCGTGGTGGACGACGATGAGGTTGATGATGAAGCCACCTTTGCGCCGAGGATACCGCTGCAGACAGTCCATCATTGTCCAACGGTCCTTAGCGCATGATGGAGCAAGCCGAGCAGCAGAAGCAATACCACAACTTGTTCCAGATTTTCTTCGCCATCAACAACCGACGAGCCGCCGCTGGATCATTGACTCCGCAAATGCAACAACTTGGTGAGTACAGATTTGGTCAAGAAGCTTGGCTTGACCACACGCCGCACTCCACATCCATACCACATTCAAGGGTCAATGATTCCGCAAAGCTAAGGTAACACAAACAGTTCGGGTTCATTTTTCCATTGGTTCCTATTCTGATTTTGCTGACAGATGTGGTTCCGATGCAAGCTTGCTTTCTTTTATTGGGTCGCCTATGGAATATGACATCGATGCACTTCACCACCAGAGAAGTAATAAATACACTTTTATGCATAAGGAAAGAAAATTACACTTCTACCTTTGACCCCGCTGAAATTGTTAAACTGATAGGAGCGGATTGCTAATGACAAGAAACCCATTGATGAGAAATCTGAAATTCAGCATGTAGCCAACCAAATTAAATTGAGGAATCCCGCCTTGCTTGCTACAAAATCTGATCTTGCTGCAATTAGTGATGATGCTTTGTGCTATGTCAGTGCTATGCAAAGATGCTTTGTTTTCATTGGATGATCTGCCAAGATTTTGCCTCCTCGTCATCACTAACCTTTTGCAGAGTATGAGGATGTTTTTCCCACCGAGATACCTCCGTGACTCCCACCCATACGAGGGATTGAGCACCAAATTGATTTGATACCGAGCGAAGTTTGCTAAACCGCTTGGCTTATAGGACCAACCCCGAGGAGACTAAGGAGATTCAGCCAAGTCCAAGATCTTTTGGACCGCGGTATGTACGTGAGAGCCTTAGTCCTTGTACTCGCCCCTCGTTCTTTTGGTTCCTAAGAAAGATGGCAGCTGGCGATGTAAAGCGAGATTGTAGAGCCATTAACAATATCACAATAAGGTACCGCTATCCTATTCCTAGGCTAGACGACATGCTTGATGAGTTAAGTGGTTCTATAATTTTCTAAGGTTGACTTATGAGTGGATACCACCAAATAAGAATGAAATTGGGAGATGAATGGAAAACAGGTTTTAAAACCAAGTTTGGATTGTATGAGTGGTTAGTCATGCCTTTTGGTTTAACTAATGCACCGAGCACCTTCATGCGCTTAATGAACGAGGTTTTACGAGCTTTCATTGGGAAATTTGTGGTGGTTTATTTTGATGATATATTGATTTACAGCAAGTCATTACATGAACATCTTGATCATCTACGCGTTGTTTTTGATGCTTTGCGTCGTGCACGCTTATTTGGTAACCTCGAGAAGTGCACTTTTGCACCGAACGAGTATCGCTTTCTTAGCTATGTTGTGACTCAGCAGGAATTGAGGTTGATGAAGCCAAGGTGCACGCGACAAGAGTTGGCCAACGCTCACGACGATTTCACAAGTGCGAGCTTCCACGGACTTGCCGGATTTTACCGCCGCTTAGAAGGATTTCAGCA
This sequence comes from Guadua angustifolia, assembly GCA_036346375.1. Taxonomy (NCBI): domain Eukaryota; kingdom Viridiplantae; phylum Streptophyta; class Magnoliopsida; order Poales; family Poaceae; genus Guadua; species Guadua angustifolia. Next base: position 11,916 of record JAYEVE010001309.1, on the reverse strand, counting down.
CCATTGCAGCCCCATTGAACGAGTTGACGAAGAAGGAGTTGCTCCATCGGGGGCAAGCACAGAGAATGCCTTCAATCTTTTGAAAGATAAGCTATCGATGCACCTTTACTCCAACTTCCTGATTTTGATAAGACCTTTGAGCTTGAATGTGATGCTAGTGGGGTTGGAATTGGTGGTGTTTTGATGCAAGATAGAAAACCCGCTGTTTATTTTAGCTTAAAAATTGAGTGGTCCTGTTTTGAATTATTCCACATATGATAAAGAATTGTATGCTCTTGTGCGATCTTTAGAAACGTGGCAACATTATCTTTGGCCCAAAGAATTTGTTATTCATTCCGATCATGAGTCGCTAAAACATATTCGCAGTGAAGTGAAACTGAATCGTAGACATGCTAAATGGGTTGAATTTATTGAATCTTTTCCTTATGTTATCAAACACAAGAAAGGGAAGGATAATGTGATTGCTGATGCCTTGTCTAGGAGATATACCATGTAGTCCCAACTTGATTGTCGTATATTTGGATTGGAATCAATTAAAGAACAATACGCTAATGATGCTGATTTTAAAGATGTCTTGCTGCATTGCAAAGAGGGAAGAACATGGGACAAATATGTGATAAATGATGGATTTGTGTTTAGAGCTAACCGCCTATGCATTCCAGCTTGGATCCGCTTCATTTTCTTTTTGATACAGAGGCTCATGGAGGAGGTTTGATGGGTCATTTTGGTGCCAAGAAGACAGAGGTCAGGTTGTCCGCTCACTTCTTTTTGGTCAAGATGAGGCGAGACATTGAGAGGTTTGTATCCCGCAAGCACTACATGTCAAAAGGCTAAGTCACGATTGAATCCACATGGTTTATATATGCCTCTTCCTGCTCCTAGCACTCCATGGGAGGGATAGTATTTTTTGTGGTGGTTGATAGATTTTCTAAGATGGCTCACTTTATTCCTTGTCATAAGAGCGACGATGTCGTTAATGTTGCTAACATTTTCTTTCAAGAAATCGCTCGCTTGCATGGTATGCCTTCTACTATTGTTTCAGATCGTGATGCCAAGTTTTTGAGCCACTTTTGGAGAACTCTATGGAATAAATTGGGGACCAAGTCATTGTTTTCAACAACATGTCATCCCCAAACCGATGGCCAAACCGAGGTAGTAAATCGTGACATTATCTACTATGTTGAGGACTGTTCAAGAAGAATTTGAAGATGTGGGAAGAGTGTTTGCCGATGTTGAGTTCGCTTATAATAGGGCGGTACACTCCACCACCAAGGTAAGTCCTTTTCGTAGTGTATGGCTTCAATCCTCGTGTTCTATTGATCTATTACCTTTACCTACTAGTGAACGAAGTTAATCATGATGCTAAGGAACGTGCTGAATTTATTCTGAAATTGCATGAAAAGACTAGAGAAAATATTGAAATGATGAATGAAAGGTATAGGATCAAGGGAAGTAAAGGTAGAAAGGAAGTAAAACTTGAACCGGTGATTTAGTATGGTTACACTTATGAAAGGATCGCTTTTCCGAATTGAGAAAGTCTAAATTAATGCCTAGAGCTGATGGTCCTTTCAAGATACTTGAGAAAATAAATGATAATGCATATAAACTTGAGTTGCCGCCTAATTTGGGGTTAGTCCCACATTTAACATTGCAGATTTGAAACCGCTCATGGGAGAAGAAGATGAGCTTGAGTCGAGGACGACTCCACTTCAAGAGGGGAGGATGATGAGGACATCACTCCAATGCATACGCCCGAGACTCCTCCAGCCAGTGATGCAAGGACCCATCACAAGAGCACGAGCACGGCAATTGAATCAACAGTGAGCTCGCTCCTAAGTGCCCGTGGTGATACTTGTGAGAATGGTATGCTACCTAATGATATTATTGATTATATTGTACTTAGGAACTTTGGAGAGGATCATGAAGGCCTTGGGAACCAGCAAGGGCCAGGAGGGAGGCAAGGAGGGCGTCCAATTCAAGTTGGAGGTCTAATTCGTCTCGGAGTCGACTACCTCGGCCACCAGGAGCAGTGTTCACTAAAATCATCGCCCAGGCCACAAACGGGCTCCGATTTTGATGATCCACATATGCCTCGAAAGCTAAGGAGATAATATTTCCAATGGCACTGGTTTCAGGTCATTTGGACTTCGGAGTCGACAGGAATTCACGTTGCAAGTTGGCGACAGAATCTGTCCTGTGGTGTCAGGTCACTAATTTGGGCCCTTGGCCCATGTATCGTGTTGGAGTCCATCACGACGCGCCTAGGGTTTCTAGGACGTCCCTAGCCTTTATATCCAGTAGCCGCCGCTAGGGTTTGATTTGGGTTTTGCTTAGATTAATTCTGCCTTTGAACAAGGTCGCTGCTCATCGGTTTGTAGAGACCCCAACTCGTGAGCTTCATCCTCAATTGCAAATTCAGTTGCATCTTTCTTGTTCTTGCTTGTGTTCTCGATTCATTAGCAGGGATCACCTTCATGCAGGTCAACCGGCAGGCACGGTTGATAACCAGAGGACGCGTGGTGCTGCGATTGGGGTTTTGATCGCGCCGATCAAGAAGCCGGATCGTGTGTGTCTCAAGGCCGCCTAATCGACTTATCCTCCACTGACGGAAGTTCGGCAACCCCGCCCCCATCAATAGCAAACACACGTGGTGATGCGCGACGGGTCGGCCCGATCTTCGATGAGAACGACACGCCGGTTTGATGGTGCACGGCAGATGGAACGGCTACTAACCACGAGATCAAGAACCAAGCAATCGCAACGCCACCACACGAGGCGATCAACCGAATCAAAACTCGACGATCCTTGTACCGCTGCAACCGAGAACAAGCAAGAACAAGGTGAGAGCAATTCCAATCCAATAATCTCAAAGATACAAAGGCGAGGTTCTGTTTCTCGTCACGGTGGTCTAGTCGACACACGCGAACACGAGGAGGGACGACAAGGGTCTACCAAAACACAACAAAACCTAAGCGTAAAAGAACGGCGGTGGCTACATATATAGCGGCGCCAAGAGGTGTAGGGCAGCCAAAAACAGCGGTGGCCACCAAAACCCTAAGATACATGGGCCATAGGCCCAAAAGTGGGGTGATGCAGCACCCTGAATTTCTGGCCCGTGACATTATTCTGCATTTTCCCGTCGTTCTGGAGTGAATTTGGAAGTGGGGCTAGATCCATTGGAAAGCTTATCTCCTAAGCTTTCAAACGGGTGGTCGCACGCTGAAAACGGAGTCCGGGAGCCCAAGTTATGCCCGTTTAAAGTTGGCATACTGCTGGATGGCCGAACCGGGCTTTTTGGCATCTTGGGCTTCCATATGGGCCTTCCTTGACGCGTGGGCTGTTCTCAAGGTGTGTGCTTGTGGCCCTTGTCTGTTGATGTGGGCTTGAATAGCTGAGCTTTTGGATTAAGGCCTCTCGGCGATTTATGTTGCTGCAGCGCCGATTATTTGTGACTTAAGATGGAGCAGCAGCTTGTAGTCATTGGAGAAGCCAGAGGAAGGAGGGCAGCGGTCACGCTGGTCATATCCATGTTGGTGATGTCCTCATCATCCTCCCTTCTTGAATTGGAGTCGCCCTCGACTCCTTCTCATGATCCCGCAAAAGGTTAGTGGCAACAGGAGGCAAGGAAATGATGTCTCGCAGCAATATCATATGAGGAAACAATCTTATTTAAAAGAATTACTTTCTTGAACATTGGTTTAGATTATTGTACACCACTAACAAGTTTGTCATCCTCATGTTCTTTACCATTAGTTCTTTTTGCATTAATTTTGGCTAGCTCAAATAGAGTCATTGATTCAAAACCATTTTCTTTACATTAAACTTGAAAGTATATTGATTGGTTCTACCATAGTGAATAGCATCAACATCATATAACCAAGGTCTACCTAATAAAAGTGAACATGATTCCATAGGTATGACATCACAACAAACATGATCATGGTATGAACCAATGGAGACAGAACTTGCACGCTTTGGTTACCCGAACCTTACCAATTGAGTTGAACCATTCCATTGAGTAAGGTTGTCAAGTGGAGTCGTGATCAAGCCAAGTTTCGACCATGTGTAGACTTGCAAGGTTGCTACAGCTTCTCCATCAATGATGACGTGTACAAGCTGTTCTTGCACAACAAACTTAGTTTGGAATAAGTTGTTGCATTGAGTTTCATTGGCATACTCCACCGGTGCACTAAGTAGACGATGAGACATGAGGCTCATGTAGTTGTCCGTCATTGCAGCACTCAGTGCACACCATCTTGATCATTCTTGCCTCATGTGGTTAGTCGCAGAATAGCAAGCACATTCTTATCGCTACATATTGAAATACACTTACTATCCTTCTTCTTAGATTGTGTAGGCTTGACTTCTTTCTTCAATAGTTCCTTCTCATTCTTGGTCAAGGATAGTCCCATGCTCGACCTTTTCATTTTTAATTCTCCATTTCGCCATTTCTCCATGAACTCACCGTGTTTTTTTCTTTCAATTTCTTCTCTTTTCTCAAACTCATGATTAAGTTTCCGATATATTTCTTTGTTCCTCGGCGGAATGCTTGGATCATCCTCAAGTATTGATCATCGTTTTTCGTGGACTCGCCATTATTAGTGGTAGACAAGAAAATACACGCAAAAATGTATATTCCTATCTACTAATATGTGGACAAGTGGAGGATCTCACACGCCAAGCTCACACCAAGTTCTTACCGCTTCTTACCCTCGCACCTTTTCAAGGTTCAATCGAGGATGATGGTAATCACTCGGGGGTGACAAAGCGATTGCAAGGTGCTTTTCCTATGGTTAATAGTAAGTGGAGCTTGGACAGGTATAATATGTAGCAAAGGATATACTAGAACCACACTAGCCAAAACAAGTTGAAAGAACGTTCAGTGACGGTACTATGCTGGTCCTAGGCTAGACCATACTAGAGACGCGAGCCTAGACACCAATGAAGTCACGTAAATAGCAACCGAATGACCACAAAGACACAAGCAAATAGCTAGGGCTTTTTTCCACCTTTAGTGCGGCTCTTTTATATGCACTTGCCTTTTCTTATTTATTTTTTCTTCCTTTTATATCAAAGTGGCACATATGATGAATTACAACTCAAAAATTTTCCTGCTGCAAAACAGATCTACTATGTTGAAACTTCAAACGCTGTTTTCGGGTTTTTATTGGCTTCCAATGCAAAAACGTATAACTGGAAAGTTGTAGATCTTTTCGAGCTGCTCAATTTGCATATATGGAACGTCTATTTTGGATAAGGGAAGCCAGAGATATTGACCCCGAAATACAGACTGCTCAGAAAATCCAGGACGAAAACAGATTCCAATCCGACGGGATTTTGGGCAAGAAGACGGCGTTTCTGGAAAGTTTCACAATGGACAAAGTTGTAGATAATTTCTCAAGCTTTCAGGAAAGTATAAGAACAGCAAAATCCGAGTTCGTATGAGGGAGTTATGACCAAAATACCGAACTGGACAGAGGAGGATCCGAATTGGACACGACGACGCGATGGAGTTCAACTCGGTGACAAGAACGTGGCAAGAACTCGAAACACTAAAGATCAAAACACTAAGACCAGCATCGACACGATGATGCAACGCAATTCAACAAGAATTAAACTAGGTAGTAATAGTAAAGGCCAAAAGGGGCTCGGATTAGATCAAACACACGCCAAACAGATTTTTTTATGGCTATTTTCTGACTCTAGGATGAACAAGAAGAACTAAATAAGGATAAGGGTGTTCTCACCAGCAATCGCCGCCTCGATACCACTTGATGCGACGGGGTCGGCCCGATCTTCGATGAGAACGACACGCCGGTTTGATGGTGCACGGCAGATGGAACGGCTACTAACCACGAGATCAAGAACCAAGCAATCGCAACGTCACCACACGAGGCGATCAACCTAATCAAAACCCGACGATCCTTGTACCTGCTGCAACCGAGAACAAGCAAGAACAAGGTGAGAGCAATTCCAATCCAATAATCTCAAAGATACAAAGGCGAGGTTCTGCTTTCGTCACGGGTGGTCTAGTCGACACACGCCAACACGAGGAGGACGCACAAAGGGTCTACCAAAACACAACAAAACCTAACCGTAAAAGAACGGCGGTGGCCACATATATAGCGGCGCCAAGAGGTGTAGGGCAGCCAAAACAGCGTGGCCACCAAAACCCTAAGATACATGGGCCATAGGCCCAAAAGTGGTGGTGATGCAGCACCCTGAATTTCTGACCGTGACATTGTTCTGCATTTTTCCATCGTTCTGGAGTGAATTTGAAGTGGGGTTGATCCATTGGAAAGCTTATCTCCTAAGCTTTCAAACGGGTGGTCGACGCTGAAAACGGAGTCCGGAGCCCAAGTTATGCCCGTTTAAAGTTGGCATGCTGCTGGATGGCCGAACCGGGCTTTTTGGCATCTTGGGCTTCCATATGGGCCTTCCTTGACGCGGGCTGTTCTCGGTGTGTGCTTGAGGCCCTTGTCTGTTGATGTGGGCTTGAATAGCTGAGCTTTTGGATTAAGGCCTCTCGGCGATTTATGTTGCTGCAGCGCCGATTATTTGTGATGAAGATGGAGCAGCGTTCAGAGTCATTGGAGAAGCCGAGAGGAAGGAGGGCAGCGGTCACGCTGGTCATATCCATGTTGGTGATGTCCTCATCACGTGGCCCACTACGATGCTGAGGCCTTGTACGAAGGTCTGGTTGCCCGTTAAATTTCCTACCTTTCTTCCGCAACGGGTGACTCGTAAGAAGAAACCTACGGTGACCCATGTACACAACCTTCTCGAGAGTTTTTAGGTACATGCTATCCGCTTCATCTAAGCAATCGGATGCAGCTCTATATCCTTTGATAGTTAGGCCGACAAAGTTACCGAGAGCAGATACCATTGATTGTTACAAATAACAATGCACGAGGGTGAAATACTTCCTTTGTACTCATCCCATACCCATGCACCATCCTCCCAATAACGTCACAAGATCTTCAACCAATGGTTTCGTGTAGACATCGATGTCATTTCCAGTTGCTTTGGGGCCTTGGATCAACAACGGCATCATGATGTACATTCGCCTCATGCACATACCATGGGGAATGTTATAGATACATAGTGTAACAGCCAAAAGCTATGGCTATCGCTCAATTCTCGAAAGGATTCATCCCATCGACTCAACCCAAACCTTATGTTTTCACCTCATCTGCGAAGTCCTGCACGTCCGACGACTTTCCTCCATCGCGAGCCATCTCGCAGGGTGTCTAAGCATCCCGTCAGTTCTTACGCTTCTTCTTTGTGCTAACGCAAAGATTCAAAGCATGCGCTTTGTTAGCAAACATACGCTTCAATCGGGGATCACAGGAAACACCACAACACTTTAGCCGGAGGTCTCTTCTTCTTACGCCCCCATCTATTTCACCGGATCGCCACGCTTCACCTTATAATCGTGATTCTTTGCACATTGGACAAACATCCAAATCGGCATACTCATTGTGATACAGATACAATCATTAGACATGCGTATCTTCAGACTTCCAATCCCAAAGGACAGACGACTTGCTTGGCTTCATATGTAGATTCGGGCAGAGTGTTATCTTCTGGAATCCCTTATCTGACACACCATTTATGGCCTTCCATTGCATGAGTTCCAGTGTGGTACGCAGCTTTTTGTGGCCCTGCCCACAGTTTGGGTACAAAGAAGTTCTGTGGTCCTCTAACATGCGTTGGAACTTCTCGAACTGTCTTTCATCTGTGTAGTCTCCCTCTCCGTCACACAGCATCTGGTCTAGCTCATCATCACCAAAGTCACCAAGTGTATCTTCCGCGGAACAGTATTGCGTGCCGTCCGGGATACTGTTGAATCCACCTTCCTCTTCCTCGCCTTCTTCATCGCCTTCCTGGCTAATCGCCTCTACTTCGCCATGGTTGATCCAACAGGTATAGTTTGGCATGAAACCTCTCATGATCAAGTGGTTCATAACTTGCCATCGCTGGGAGTGCTCCTTCTTATTCTTGCAATCTACACATAGACAACTTATAAAGCTGCCTAGAGGCAAGAATGCAACGGCCGCATCGAGAAAAGCCTGCACGCCATCAATGAACTCTCTCGATCGACGGTCCTCATTATACATCCATTGCTGGTTCATCTACACCAAGTTATAATTTCATTAAAAATTATAACAAATTTCGTTACAAAAATTATAAAATAACTTATAGTTACATTTAAAAATCTAAAACTCATGTGCACTTAGATCTACCTTTGTAATTATTTTTTTTTTTCTTCTAGAGTCTACAATTAATGACCATATTTTTTCTTCTCCAACAAAAAATGCTTCACCTACACCTTCATCCAATTAAAGACCTACCTTTCTAATTATTTTTTATTCCTTTTCTACCTTTGTAATTATTTTTTTATCCTTCTACATGTTTTTCTATTTTATTTGATACACCAATAATTACTTCCTTGCAATGTACCTAGTTCTTCCCGACTTATTGTGATATTTAAGATTCTAAAGCTAACAAGCACCTAGATCTAAAATTTCCAATCACCTTTACCTTGTAATGTCATATTTTGAACTAGATCTCCACCCTACATCTTTATACAACAACAAAAATAGGCATACAAAACAAATTTTGGAGTATAACTCCCTACAATTGATCATGGCCTTGCCTAAAAAGTTCTAGAGTGAGCTAGCTAAGAAACACCTTTCAACAAGAACAAATCAAGATTTCTCCACATCCATTGAAAAAATAGCAATATCTAGGTGAGAAGGATGTTGGCATGATGTTACTAACTTTTAAACACTTAATTTGGAAATAATCACCCGTAATTAAAAATTTGGACAGCACCCCCCCAAGAACAACGCTGGGTTGCCTCTTCTCTGATCGATCACTTCTGCTGGCTTGTGGAGGAAGAAGGGTTTAAATGCGCTGGCAGGAGGGCTTCCGTATGGTTTGAGACACGAACCGCTTCGAGTTTATGTTTAGAATCGTTCTTCTTCAAAGCGCTCGATTTTCGTAAGCGGTTTGAGAGAAGAATCGTTATAGAACGAAGCTACGTAAGCGGTTGGTGTCTAAAACCGCTTCGAAAGCCTTCGCCAAATAGATTTAAATGTCGCTCGTGGTTTCCATGAGCCAAAGATTTAAATGCGCAAGGGAGGGAAGTTTAGAAGCGGTTTGATACACGAACCGGTTCTAGATATTGCGTTCTAGAACCGGTTCTTTTCTCAAACCGCTTCTGTAAATACATGTTAGCAGAAAGTAGCGGGTAATCGGGTGGAACGGGTACATGTGAAGCTCCCCCATACCCGTGCCTGTTTGCCTATCAGGCAAAGTTTGGCCCCCTATAAAAATGCCTTTGGGCAACAAAAGAGAAACATACCTACCTCTATTAGGGTTTTTTTCACAGGTATATGAATAATCGGGTAATATTGCCATTCCTACTCCTGATCCTACTTCCAACATAATCGATACATTTTGTTCTTCTCTGCTAAGTTCCTAGCTGGATTTTCTGATTTTATCGATACGGTGGCAGTGACGTCTATACCAGAGATTGACACTAGGCTGAGTTGGGTATAAATAAATCCCTTTCGATTTTCTTTCGTTGAACAATACCGCTCCAAGGCATGGGTATTTCACATTAGTGCCGCCATTGTTGACAATCATGATATCAAGTAATATATGGAGTCTACAAAGGAGGAAGCTAGTGAATTCATCTATTCGGGGACTCGACGGTAACATGTCGTTCATCTATAATCTTTAATATAAAATCCTTACAATTAATCCATACATTATTAATATAAATCAGAGGGTTTTGTCTTAAAATAATTGTTGTGAAACATATATATACTTACAGATCTGAGGTTTGCAGAAGGTTTCACTACTACAAAAAGAGTTATATTAGACACATCATCACGCATTATTTTTTGAAAACCGCTTGTGATGTGTTTTACACATCGCAGACGGTTTAGGTTTAAATGTGATGTCTGATCATCACAGATCGTTTTATCCACAAACCGCCAGGATGAAAACGAGAACTTCACAGACGGTTTATTAGAACCGTCGTGATGAGGTGAACATCACAGACGGTTCTAGCCACAAACCGCTCGGAAGTTCTCGCTTTCATCACAGACGGTTTTGTTAGAACCGCTCGTGATGTTCACCTCATCACAGATTTGGTTCTATCTACAAACCGTCTGTGAAGTTCTCACTTTCATCACGCATTTGCTGTGGATAAAACCGCTTGTGATGAGATGAACACACAGACGTGTTTAGTTAAAACCGCCTCGTGATGTTCACCACATCACGCACGGTTTTAATTTGAAACCGCCACAAATAATAAAAGTATAAAATTTTAAATATTGATAATTACATCTCCTACCTTCTAATTTGAAAGAATTGAAATTAAATAATATTATATTTGAAATAATTGGAACTAATATTCCATTTGCAATAATTAAAAAGAACGGCCAAAACAGATTCAAAACTTCTAAGCCGCTTTTGAGGCCCTAAACGACCTTTTTTGGAATTCGCTATCACAAGACACACTAGCACAAATCAGTAGGATTTGACCATCTGATTTACTTATGAAATTCGGGTGCAGCTCAACATTATCTTTCAAACGAGCCAAAGAACGCCCCGATCGGAGTTACGACTCAAAAGTTATGATTATTTTAACAAAAGTGCTCGGATTTCTTATTTGCAAACTACAATCGGTGCCCAAAAGAATATAATCGGAGAGCTCATCGTGTGATGATTCTGGAAAGCTCAAGAACACCAAAATCGAAGGTATGAGTCAAAAGTTATGATGTTTTCACAAATTCCGTGAATAGTAATGGCACATATATTGTGTCGGGACCCGAATATGGAAATCCGAACCCTCTGTGTATACTGCACTAGTCCAGGATCATGCTAGTGCACACAGGCTCAACATTAGTGAATATCACAATCATACACAGCGGAAATAAGATAAAAGTCATTATATACTAAATATTGCTAGTTGAATGACCTTATGGTCAACTTACATAACAGTGCCTCACAAGGCTGAACAACCAAATTGAATTGCAATGAATGAAGACGAGGTAACCCTCAAGATACCACGTGCAACCGACAAGGCTCACACCCTAAACATTCGCCCCTTCATGGTTCACCTTCTTCAAAGATCGGGATGTTGTTGTAGGCAAGGGTGAGTACATAAAGCACTCAACAAGTTGTGCATGTAATGCAATTCTAACATAACTATATGCAAGGTTTATTCCAAAGAATGGCTATGTGGTTTATTTGCGGTAAAGCGGCATTTAAAAACACATACATCACATAGATTGAAAAATACAGTAAAATAAATAATAATAATAAATAGATTCAATGATTCTCAAGTAAACCAAGTTTCCATCCTAAGTCAAGTTCCATTATCCACATGGAATCCTGCCATCCATCCCAAGTTTTCATTTTGCAAAAGTCTAACTCTTGACTGTAATCCCCGAGCTATGCTCAATACCGTGAGCACGGCTATTCGAATAGTTTGTACACTCTGCAAATATTATGCACTTTACCCACACGACATGATTATCTCTTGTTGCCAAGCTATGGGCACACTTCCTTTGGTGTACCTAAGAGAAAATCATGACAAAGCCTTTACAATGCTCGCCTTTAACCCAAGATTACCCACGAGGTTTCAACACCGATGGCTGAACCACCACAACAGGCCCCCCTCTTGCGCCATGTGAGTTGATCCGTGAACCCTGCTCACACCACCAAAGCAAAGACTAAAGATAAGACATTGCAAATTAATCGCCAGCTGCCCCATAACAGATATGTGGTTGTATGGTTGACTCAGTCAAAGGCTCGCAAGGTTAAGTCCTTAGAGTTGATCAAAGCAAGACTTGCACATACCCTCCGCCCATCGGGCCCACCTGTGCACACTTGCCC